>MU687252.1:0-14774 GCA_026770625.1 Nicotiana glauca
CAAACTTTCCTCGGTTCGGGATTAATTCGATGACTTGAGACACCATTATATTCTCAAGTGGCGACTCTAAAATTTCTAAATAACTAATCCCGTTCCGACCGTCCTTTAGTTGGAAAAACTCTTTTTATTATACCCTTCGCGGGGTGTAAGCCGTAAAAAAGAGGTGTGACAGTCCCTAGGACTAAAGTATTTGCCTAAGAGTCCCTAGCCTACCTATAAATACGCTTGTGACTTCATCAGTGTGGCATCCTTCGATAGGCTTAGGCTAGAAGGCTCTAGGTTTTCTATCAAAGTTTTACGAGGCGATTCCACAACACTTGAACAATTATGGTTGAAGGTATGTTCTTATCAATATTTCGCCGCGTTGGCTCTGTATGTGTGTTCGAATTTCAACATGTGGTATCAGAGCCACCATTTAGCTATTTTGTTCAGTGTTCGAAAAATTTGTTGACGCAATATATAACAGTTTAAATTCTTGTATGACTGAATAACTGAAATAGTACTGGTGTTCTAAATTTATACCATCTTGTGTAGGCTTTCAGTTTAATAGTTTAACGGGTTAAATAAAGGCCTGATACAATTTATATAGTTGGTGATATGTTTCACTGCTTTATATTGTTTGATAAATCTCTTGGCATCCCTGCCTTTTTGTCACGACCCCAGCCCCGGTCGTGATGGCGCCCAACACAATTGCTAGGCAAGCCCGACCATTGTAACACTCTCAACCCGAGTATGAAAATTCATCACCAGTTAATTAGACATTTATAACAATTAGCAAGATTAATAATTTTGATAATAGATAAAAACAATATGGAAAGCCATAGTAATACCAATATAACTCCCAAAAGATCTGGGGTCACGAGTCTAGAGCCTCTAAATACAACTGAGTAATGAATTCTCAAAATACATAAGTCTAGGATGCGGAAATATAAATAGATAAGGGGGAGAAGTCGGGTCATGCGGACGCCAGGCAGCTAACTCGACAACTCCTGAGATAATCTGGAGAGCAACAACAACGCTACTAAGCCTCTAGAACACCTGAATCTGCACACATGGTGCAGGGAGTAAAATGAGTACTTCTAACTCAGTGAGTAATACGCATATATAATGACTGAGAATGAGAATACCTGAAACACCACAATGTAAAGCTACAGACAACAGTTTAGCACAATTAACAGTGAAAAATGGAAACAAGACAATGACAGACAAATATCAATGTATGAATGCAATGCAATGCACATGACCGCTACGGCGCGCAACCCGATCCATTTGGGTACCCACGCTCACTGTGGGGGTTCAGACTCCGGAGGGGCTCCTACAGCCCAAGCGCAATATCATCGTAGCATTCGCTGCGGCGTGCAGCCCGATCCACACTCAGTCCAGATATATCCATGTAAGCCACACATACACAGTCAAGTTTATCATTTTCGGTTCCAATTATTAGGAATTATAGATTAAGTGTTTAAAACTTTAGAAATGCACTAATCATTTCGAGACAGTGGTTATCTCAGGACTGATATCATAAAAACATGCTAAGCATCATAGAAACAGTGATAATAATCCCTAAGGGATCCAAATAATCGGCACATAGCCCAAATATGCTCATAGTAATACAAGTAAGATGTTTACCAATCAATTTCTAGTCAATAACACAGTGTGAACATCACTTGGACGGACTAAGCCATAGTCCCCGGCCACCAACGACCCCGCACTCACCGTAGAGTACGTGTCTCGCCTCAATATAGCGTCACAGTGTGGTATACCGGGGTTTCAAACTCTCAGGTCATCATCTACATCTATTACTTACCTCAAACTGGCCACAAGACTAGTCCACTATGCCTTTTCCACTTGAATCCACCTCCTCGCGCGTCGAATCTGGCCAAAACCACAACGAATACATTACAAAAGTCTAAAGAAACATAACCCAATCAAAAGAACTCAAAAAATACCAAAAATCTCGAAGTTGGCAAAACTCGAGCCCTGGGCCCACTTCTCGAAAATTTACAAAATTCACATCAGCGGATTCCTCATCTCGCCACGAGTCCGTACATATAAAATTCATCAAAATCGGAGTCCAAATGCTCCCTCAAATCCCACTTTCTCATTTAAAAACCCAAACCCTAGTTCTTCAATATTTCACCCAATTTTCCAACAATCAAAGGTAGATTTTTCAATAAAATAGCGTTTCACGAGACTTACCTCCAGTCGATTCCCGTCAAAACTCTCTTCAATTTCTACCCAAAAGCTCTTGAGGTGGTTCAAAAATGGAGGAAATATCAATTGGGTCGCGGATGAAATGACCCTATTAAAACCTTTCTGCCCAGTTATTTCCTTCTATGCGAACGCGAGGGAACTCTCGCGTTCGCGATGCACAAATTACCCACTGGCCAACTTTACCCTTCGCGAACGCAGTGAATCACCCGCGAACACGATGCTTTTCCTGGCCCTACTACGTGAACGCGAGCCCTGTACCGCGTACGCGAAGAACAAATCCACAGGGTCCTCAATCTCTTATGCGCGAACGCGATGATCACTTCCCGGACTCTACGCGAACGCGATTACATGGACGCGAACGCGAAGAACAAAAACCCCAGGGCCCAAATCCTTTGACATGAATGCGATGGCCTATACGCGTTCGCGAAGGCCAAATATCTGCTGCACTGACTGCTGCATTTCTACAATGTTCTAAGTCCAATTTCTTCCGTTTGATCACCCGGAATCACCCCGAGGCCCCTGGGACCTCAACCAAAAGCACCAACATACCCCAAAACATCATAAAAACTCGTTCCAATCCTCAAAACACGTCAAAAAACACAAAAATCATCAATTCACCACAGATTCAAGCCTAAGTTTATCAAAATCTTTCGAAATTCACATTCGGTGAAAAACCTGACCAAACGACGTCCGAATGAACTGAAATTTTGCACACATATCCCAAATCACCTAACAAAGCTACAACAACTCTCGGAATTCCATTCCGATCCTCGGATAAAAATCTCACCTATCAACCGGAGTTCGCCAAAATTCAAACTTTGCCACTTCAAGCCTTATTCTACACCGGACCTCCAAATTCAATTCCGATCGCACTCCTAAGTCACAAATTATCCCCCGAAGCTAACCAAACCACAGGAATTCGCATCCGAGCCTTCTAACTATATAGTCAACTTCCAGTTGACTTTTCTAAAACAAGCTTTCTTCTAAGAGGCTAAGTGCCTCATTTTCAACTAAAACCAATTCAATTCAACCCGATCAACTCAAATACTGATATTGAAACATAAGGCAACACAATATGGGGAAAACGGGGCGGTAAATCACGTGACAACGGGCCGGATCGTCACATCCTCCCCAACTAAAACAAACGCTCATCCTCGAGCGGGTCAAGAAACATTTCTGGAGTCTCAAACAAGTGAGGATATCTGCTCCGCATCTCCTGCTCGGTCTCCCAAGTCGCCTCCTCCATGGGCCGATCTCTCCACTGCACCTTCACCGAAGCTATATCCTTTGACCTCAATCTCCGAACCTTACGACCCAAAATAGCCACTGGGTCCGCATCACAGGTCAAATCATCATCCAACTGTACTGTACTGAAGTCCAACACATGAGATGGGTCCCCAACATACTTCCGGAGCATAGACACATGAAATACCGGATGCACTCCCGACAGGCTGGGTGGCAAAGCGAGAATATAGGCCACCTCCCCAATCCTCCTAAGTATCTCAAAAGGGCCAATGAACCTCGAACTCAACTTCCCTTTCTTCCCAAATCGCATGACGCCCTTCATAGGCGAGACCTTCAACAAGACCTTCTCGCCCACCATATAAGATACATCTCGGACCTTCCAGTCCGCATAACTCTTCTGACGGGACTGAGCTGTACGAAGTCTCTCCTGGATCACTTCCACCTTATCTAAGGCATCCTGGACCAACTCTGTCCCCAACAACCTAGCCTCGCCAGGCTCAAACCAACCAACCAGAAATCTACACCGTCTCCCATATAAGGCCTCATATGGCGCCATCTGAATGCTGGATTGATAGCTGTTTCAAACTCTGCAAGTGGCAAGAACTCAGCCCATGAACCTCCAAGTCAATAACACAGGCACGCAACATGTCCTCCAATATCTGAATGGTACGCTCGGACTACCTGTCCGTTTGAGGATGAAACGCTGTGCTCAGCTCTACCTGTGTACCCAACTTTCTCTGAAAATTCCTCCAGAACTGGGAGGTAAACTGAGTACCCCTATCTGATATAAAGGAAACTGGGATCCCATGCAACCGTACAATCTCCCGAATGAAAATCTCTGCTAACCGCTCCGAAGAATAGGTAGAACACACCGGAATGAAGTGCGCGGATTTGGTCAGCCGATCCACAATACCCCAAATCGAATCAAACTTCCTCGCTGTCCGAGGGAGACCACTCACAAAATCTATAGTAATCATCTCCCACTTCCACTCGGGAATATCTATGCGCCGTAGTACACCACCGGGCCTCTGATGCTCATACTTGACCTGCTGACAGTTGAGACACCGAGCTACATAACTCACAATATCCTTCTTCATTCTCCTCCACTAGTAATGCTGTCTCAAATCCTGATACATCTTCGCAGCACCTGGATGAATAGAATACCGCGAGCTGTGGGCCTCTTCCAATATCAACTCCCGAATCCCATCCACATTGGGCACACAAATCCGGCCCTGCATCCTCAACACACCATCACTATCAATAGTCACATCCCTAACATCATCATGTTGAACTCTGTCCTTAAGGACAAGCAAATGTGGATCATCATACTGGCGCTCTCTAATACGATCATACAAGGAAAACCGAGATACCATACGAGCCAACACCCGTCTAGGCTTCGAAATATCTAGCCTCACCATCCGATTGGCCAAAGCTTGGACATCAACTGCAAAGGGCCTCTCCCCAACTGGAATGTATGCCAAACTACCCATACTCACCGCCTTTCGGCTCAAAGCATCGGCCACTACATTGGCCTTCCCCGGATGATACAAAATGGTAATGTCATAATCCTTGAGCAACTCAAGCCACCTCCGCTGCCTCAAATTAAGATCCTTCTGTTTGAACAAAGGCTGAAGGCTGCGATAATCATATACCTCACAAGATACGCCATATAGGTAGTGCCTCCAAATCTTCAGAGCATGAACTATAGCAGCCAACTCCAAATCATGTACGGGGTAGTTCTTCTCATGAGGCTTCAACTAACGAGAAGCATATTCAATAACTCTACCCTCCTGCATAAACACACATCTGATCCCAACTCTCGAAGCATCACAATACACGGTGTAAGAACCTGAAGCTGATAGCAACACTAACACTGGAGCTGTGGTCAAAGCTGTCTAGAGACTCGTCTGACCATACAAATGGTGCACCCTTCTGCGTCAACTTGGTCAAGGGCAAAGCAATAGATGAAAAACCCTATACAAACCGGCGATAATACCCTCCCAAACTGAGGAAACTCCAAATCTCCGTGGCTGAGGACGGTCTAGGCCAACTCTGCACCGCCTCTATCTTCTTTGGGTCGACCTGAATACCATCACTAGACACCATGTGTCCCAGAAAAGCGACAGACCCAAGCCAAAACTCACACTTGGAGAACTTTGCATAAAGCTTCTCCTCCCTCAATCTCTGTAATACCACTCTCAAATGCTGAGCATGCTCCTCCTGGCTATGCGAGTACACCAGGATATCATCAATAAATACAATAACAAATGAATCCAGATACGGCCAAAACACGCTATTCATCAAATGCATGAACGCGGCTAGGGCATTAGTCAACCCAAAAGACATAACTAGAAACTCATAATGCCCATATCTCGTCCTTAAAGCTGTCTTCATAATATCAGAATCTCTAATCTTTAGCTGGTGATAGCCTGAACGGAGATCAATCTTCGAGGATACCCTTGCTCCCTGGAGCTGATCAAACAAATCATCAATGCGCGGTAGAGGATACTTGTTCTTCACTGTCACCTTGTTCAACTGCCTGTAATCAATGCACATCCTCATTGTGCCATCTTTCTTCTTGACAAACAAGACCGGTGCACCCCATGGTGACACACTCGGGCGAATGAACCCCTTATCTAGGAGTTCCTGAAGTTGCTCCTTCAATTCCTTTAACACAGCTGGTGCCATACGATAGGGAGGAATAGAGATGGGCTGAGTTCCCGGTACCAGATCAATACCGAAATTAATGTCCCTGTCCGGCGGCATGCCCGGCAGGTCTGCTGGAAACACATCTGGGAAATCCCTCACAAGGGGCACAGAATCAAGACTAGGAGTCTCAGCTCCAACATCTTTCACAAAATCCAAGTACGATAAACAACCTTTCCCAACCATCTGTTGGGCCTTTAGGAAAGAGATCACCCTGTTGGGAACATAATCGGCCGAACCTCGCCACTCAATCCTCGGAACACCCAGAATAGCAAACGTAACTCTCTTGGCATGACAGTCCAGAATAGCATGGTACGGAGATAGCCAATCCATACACAAAATCACATCAAAATCTACCATACCCAAGTCAACTCGGGTCTCCAGACCCCCAATAGTCACCAGATAAGATCGATATACATGATCCACAATAATGGTATCACCCACCGGGGTGGATACATGCACAGGCAAGGAAATAAAACCACGGGTCATACCCAGATGATGGGCAAAATATGAAGACACATAAAAGTATGTAGACTAGGGATCAAATAAAATGGAAGCATCCCTGTGGCAGACTGAGATAATACCTGTGATAATAGCATCTGATGCAATGGCGTCCCTCATGTCTAGAATAGCATAGAACCGATCCTGACCACGACTAGATCGATCTCCACCCCTAGGGCAACCCCTAGTTGTCTGGCCCCCACCCCTACCTGACTGGGAGGGTGTTGAAGTAAATGGAGTAGAAGAGAAAGGTTGATCCCTCTACTGAGACCGACCACCACGAAGCCGAGGACACTGTCTCCTCATGTGGACAAACTCACCGCACTCGTAGCAACTACCCGGTGCTGGAGAAGGGGACTGAAGAGTACCCCTCGCTGCTAAAGAACCCTGGGCTGAAGAAGCAGGAGTAGAGATCTGAGCTGGAAGGGCACTAAGCGAAGACTGGCCCTACTGAACACCCTGATGACCACGGCCTGAAGAAGCCCCAGTGTACTCTGGGCGACCTGACTGAGGAGGTATGAAGGAACGACCTCTGCCACGCTGGAACTGGCCCCTAGATGGAGCACCACTGAAGCTACCTGAACCTCGAGGCCTCTTGGACTCCCTCTCCTCACGCTCCCGACGGCGATCTATCTCAATCTGGCGAGCCATGTTGACTACCTCCTCAAACGAAGCGGCTACAACCCTCTCTCTAGTCATCAAAATGCGAATCGGGTAGTTGAGGCCATCCACAAACCTGCTAATCCTCTCCCAATCTGTCGGGATCATCCAAGTAGCATGCCGAGACAACTGCGTAAACCTCAACTCATACTGGGTCACAGTCATGTCACCCTGAATCAACCACTCAAACTGACGACGCAGCTCCTCCCTGCGAGACTGCAGCACATACTTCTCCAGAAAGAGTGTGGAGAACTGCTGCCAATGAAGCGGCGCTTCTCCAACAGGCCTACGCCTCTCAAACTCCTCCCACCATGTAAATGTAGGCCCTGAGAACTGGAAGGTAGTAAAAGCCACTTCGCTCGACTCCAAGATCCCTGCAATGCGAAGCATACACTGACACTTGTCTAGATATCCCTGGGCATCCTCGCCCTCAGTACCACTAAACATCGGAGGCTGGAGCCTACCGAACCTCTCAAGTCGACGCTGCTCGTCGTCTGGCATAACTGGAATCACATAACCTGGAGCTGGTGCGACTGGCACAACTTGAGCTACCGGTGAAACTGGCTGAGCTGGGGATGCTCCTGGTGTCTGCAATCCCTGAACAACCTACTCGGGTATGCGAGCTGCGGGGGTCTGATGACCACCCCTGGTCTGAGAAGTAGCTGCGGCAGTAGTGGCTGAGACTGCCTGAGCCAGACCAGTGCAGACGGATAAGATCTGAGCTAAAGCCTCATGAAGACCAGGAATCATGATGGGCACTGCTGGTGCCTGAACAGGTGCTGCTGGAGAATCTACAGCTGGAGGCTGGTCCTGCATGGGGGCAACTGGTGGGTCAACAGGTGCTGCCTCTGCTGCTCTGCCTCGACCACGACAACGGCCGCGTCCACGACCTCTAGTGGGTGGTAATGGTGGTCGTCCGCCACGTCCGGTAGCACGAGTTCTCACCATCTGCGGGAGAATATAATAAAGAAATTTAGTTCTCGGAACAACAAAGCCGCACGACAAGAGTTTCCTAAAGGTTCTACAACCTCTCGAGGATAAATACAGACGTCTCCGTACCGATCCGCGAGACTCTACCAACCCGACTCATGACTCGTGAGGCATAGTAACCTAGGCTCTGATACCAACTTGTCACGACCACAACCCCGGTCGTGATGGCACCCAACACAATTGCTAGGCAAGCCCGACCATTGTAACACTCTCAATCTGAGTATGAAAACTCATCACCAGTTAATTAGATATTTATAACAATTAGCAAGATTAATAATTCTGATAATAGATAAAAACAATACGGAAAGCCATAATATACCAATATAACTCCCAAAAGATCTGGGGTCACGAGTCTAGAGCCTCTAAATACAACTGAGTAATGAATTCTCAAAATACATAAGTCTAGGATGCGGAAATATAAATAGATAAGGGGGAGAAGTCGGGTCCTGCGGATGCTAGGAAACTACCTCGACAACTCCTGAGATAATCTGGAGAGCAGCAAAACCGCTACTAAGCCTCCGGAACACCTGAATCTGCACACATGGTGCATGGAGTAAAATGAGTACTTCCAACTCAGTGAGTAATAAACATATATAACGACTGAGAATGATAATACCCGAAATACCACAATGTAAAGCTACAGACAACAGTTTAGCACAATTAACGGTGAAAAATGGCAACAAGACAATGACAGACAAATATCAATATATGAATGCAATGCAATGCACATGACCGATGCGGTGCGCAGCCTGATCCATTTGGGTACCCGCGCTCACTGTGGGGGTTCAGACTCCGGAGGGGCTCCTACAGCCCAAGCGCAATATCATCGTAGCATTCGCTGCGGCGTGCAACCCGATCCACACTCAATCCAGATATATGCATGTAAGCCACACAGGCACAGTCAAGTTTATCATTTTCGGTTCCAATTATTAGGAATTATAGATGAAGTGTTTAAAACTTTAGAAATTTACTAATCATTTCGAGACAGTGGTTAACTCAGGACTGATATCATGAAAACATGCTAAGCATCATGAAAATAGTGATAATAATACCTAAGGGATCCAAATAATCGACACACAGCCCAAATATGCTCATAGCAATCCAAGTAGGATGTTTACCAATCAATTTCTAGTCAATAACACAGTGTGAACATCACTCGGACAGACTAATCCATAGTCCCCGACCACCAACAACCCCGCACTCACGGTAGAGTACGTGTCTCGCCTCAATATAGCGTCACAGTGTGGTATACCGGGGTTTCAAACTCTCAAGTCATCATCTACATCTATTACTCACCTCAAACCGGCCACAAGACTAGTCCGCTGTGCCTTTTCCTCTCGAATCCACCTCCTCGCGTGTCGAATCTGGCCAAAACCACAACGAATACATACAATAGGCTAAATAAACATAACCCAATCAAAAGAACTCGAAAAACACCAAAAATCTCGAAGTTGGCAAAATTCGAGCCCCGGGCCAACTTCTCGAAAAATTACGAAATTTACATCACCAGATTCCTCATCTCGCCATGAGTCCATACATATAAAATTCATCAAAATCGGAGTCCAAATGCTCCCTCAAATCCCAATTTCTCATTTAAAAATACAAGCCCTAGTTCTTCAATATTTCACCCAATTTTCCAACAATCAAAGGTAGATTCTTCAATAAAATAGCGTTTCTAGGTCACGAGACTTACCTCCAGTCGATTCCCGTCAAAACTCTCTTCAATTTCTACCCAAAAGCTCTTAAGGTGGTTCAAAAATGGAGGAAATATCAATTGGGTCGCGGATGAAATGACCCTATTAATACCTTTCTGCCCAGTTATTTCCTTGTACACGAACGCGAGGGAACTCCCGCGTTCGCGATGCACAAATTACCCACTGGCCAACTTTACCCTTCGCGAACGCGATGCTTTGACTGGCCTACTACGCGAATGCGAGCCCTGTGCCGCGTACGCGAAGAACAAATCCACAGGGTCCTCAATCTCTTATGCGCGTATATGACAACACCCATCGTGAACGCGATGATCACTTTTCGGACTCTACGCGAACACGATTACATGGACGCGAACACGAAGAAAAAAAACCCCAGGGCCCAAATCCTTTTACGCGAACGCGATGGCCCACATGTGTTCGCGAAGGCCAAATATCTGCTGCACTGACTGCTGCATTTCTGCAATGCTCTAAGTCCAATTTCTTCCGTTTGATCACCCGGAATCACCCCGAGGCCCCCGGGACCTCAACCAAAAGCACCAACATACCCCAAAACATCATATAAACTCATTCCAATCCTCAAAATACGTCAAACAACACAAAAATCATCAATTCACCACGGATGCAAGCCTAAGTTTATCAAAATCTTTCGAAACTCATATTCGATCAAAAACCCGACCAAACGACGTCCGAATGACCTAAAATTTTGCACACATATCCAAAATCACCTAACGAAGCTATAGCAACTTTCGGAATTCCATTCCGACCCTCGGATCAAAATCTCACCTATCAACCGGAGTTCGCCAAAATTCAAACTTCGCCAATTCAAGCCTAATTCTACACCGGACCTCCAAATTCAATTCCGATCGCACTCCTAAGTCACAAATCATCCCCGAAGCTAACCGAACCACCAGAATTCGCATCCGAGCCTTCTAACTATATAGTCAACTTCCGGTTGACTTTTCTAAAACAAGCTTTCTTCTAAGAGGCTAAGTGCCTCATTTTCAACTAAAACCAATTCAATTCAACCCGATCAAGTCAAATACTGATATTGAAACATAAGGCAACACAATATGGGGAAAACGGGACGGTAACTCACGTGACGACGGGCCGGGTCGTCACACTTTTTCTCCTACTCGTTTTCAATATTGGACCCAAGTTTGATATTTTCGTTTTATGATTCTCTTGGTTTGGATTCCATTATTTTTTAATCATTCTAGACCAAGACTGCGTTATTAAACATGAGAATCAGCCAATATTTTAAACCTTTGAGATATTATTCTATTAATTGGGAATTATAACAAGCTCTTAAACTTTTTTCTATAGAAATAGTAATTTTATTCTTTTAAGCTGTTGAATTTGTTTGGCCAGAAAGTCATGAATCTTGTTCCAAGTATACTCTTACTTGGCTATATGGAATTAATTTAATTTCATCCTGGGCCATCCTTAATTCTTAGAAAACGATAATAGTTGATGCCGTAACGGTTGCCCTTTTAGACACATGAATCATGTTTAGTTCAGGTTCATCATGAACATTATTTGCTTAGTTGTATATTAGACGTGAATGAAAACATTTATTCATTTAAGTAATTAGAGCAATTGTTTACTTGTAAATAAATTTGCTACTTTTCAATGAGATTTTTATAATATTTAGATTAATTATAAGAATAAGACTTGGTTCTTGGAATACTATAAGCATTGTATGTGCCTGCTTTGAAACTAGTCAACATCTTGGTTAAGTTGATTATTTTGAGATGTCATTTGAGTTTTCTTTTATATGATGTATTTAGGAGTGGCCACAACATCTTGAGTACTTGATATAAAAGGAATTTAGTTGTTTAATCACATAAAGATTAGTGATTAAAAGTTATAATGACATCCATTTAGTCCAGTTATCTCATTAGAATAGTAACCCGGCCCTACAGGGAGGTAACTATTTTAGTGAGATTAATTGGAATGAGATAGTAAACCTTTAAGTTAAAAATTATCTTATGCCCACAGGTACGGATTAATTTCTATGTGTTTTGATTTACTAGTCTAATAAAGTGAAGTAAAGTTTATGCATGGGTTGCAACCTCTGGCCACAGGAAGGTTTAGAATTTACTTAGAATCGGTATTTTACACGATTCACCTTAGATGGATTGTACTTCATAGTTTATGTATGTTATCCTTGTTTTGTAGTATTTACAGCTTTTCATACCGCTATTTTTAATGAGAATGCTCGAATTCCAATGATTTCTGGAGACAATTATACTGAATGGAAGGAGAAAGTCCTTCTCACTTTAGGGTACTCGGATCTAGACTTGGCACTCCGTATGGATGAACCACCTATTCCCACGGAATCAAGTATGCCGACTGCTAAGACTAATTATGAGCGGTGGGAGCGATCTAATCGCTTAAGTTTAATGCTCATAAAAGCTCACATAAGCCAAAGCATTAAGGGCTCTATCCCTAATAGCGATAAAGTCAAAGCTTACATAAAGGAAATTGATGAACAATTCGTAAGCTCTGACAAGGCATTAGCCAGCACCCTTATGAAGAGGCTCTCAAGTATGACTTTCGACAAAAGTCGTACAGTGCGTGAGCACATTATGGAGATGAGAGACATTGCTGCTAAACTCAAGTCCCTTGAGGTGGATATATCCGAACCATTTCTTGTGCATTTCATTCTCAACTCCCTTCCTGCGAAATATGGTCCGTTCAAGATTTCTCACAACACATATAAGGATAAATGGTCAATCAATGAACTTTTGACCATGTGTGTTCAAGAAGAAGAGAGGTTGAAGCATGAGATATCTGAAAGTGTTAATATGGTGACTCGTGGTAAGAGAAATGCAAAGAAGGGCAAAAGTGTTCCCATGAAGAAGAAAAACACCTTAGACAAAGATGCTTGTCGTTTCTGTAAGAAGAAGGGATACTAGAAGAAGGATTGCCTAAAATACAAGAAATGGCTTGAGAAGAAAGGTAATTTTACCTTTGTATGTTATGAATCTAATTTTACTGAAGTTTCTGATAATACATGATGGATTGATTCTGATGCTACAATTCACATTACCAAAATCATGCAGGGCTTTCTAACTCAGAGGAAGCCGATACGAAGTGAACAATATGTCTATTCTTGCAATAGGACACGTTCACGTGCGGAAGGCATGGGGACTTATAGGCTCATTTTGAAGGATGGGTTTTTCTTAGATTTAGAAAATACTTTTTATGTTCCAGAATATTCTAAAAATTTAATTTCTCTTTCAAGACTATCGATTAGTGGATATGATTTGAATTTTGATTATCCTTCTGTGAAACTTTTGAAAGATAATAAAGTTATTGGTTTTGGAAATTTGAATGGAAATTTATATAAACTTGAGCTAGACCCCACGTTTGAATGCAATATTTTAACTTTGCATGATAAATAAATTGGCACTAAGCGATGTATTATCAATGAGAACTCATCTAGTCTTTGGCACAAGAGATTGGGACATATCTCTATTGATAGAGTCAAAAGGTTGGTTAATGATGGAGTTCTAAAAACTTTTGATTTTTCTGACTTTGGGACTTGTGTGGACTACATAAAGGGTAAGCAGACCAACAAATCAACTAAAGGTGCCAAAAGGAGTTCTCAATTACTTGAGATCATATATATAGACATATGTGGACCTTTTCCTACCCCTAGCTTGAATGGTGAGAGATATTTCATCTCGTTTATTGATGACTATTCAAGATATATGTATCTCTATTTTATGTTTAACAAATCAGAAGCACTTGATGCTTTTAAAGTTTACAAGATAGAAGTAGAGAAACAAACTGGTGCTCAGATCAAAATTGTAAGATATGATAGGGGTGGAGAATATTATGGAAGGTACACAAATAAGGGACAAGTTAAGGGTCCATTTGCTGAGTTCCTTGAAAGTGAAGGTATAATTGCTCAATATACCATGCCAGAAATACCACAACAAAATGGTGTGGCAGAAAGAAGGAACCGAACATTAATGGACATGGTAAGAAGCATGATTAGCAGATCAAGTTTACCTTTATCCTTGTGGAGTGAAGCCTTAAAAACCGCTGTGTATATTTTAAATAGGGTTCCATCCAAGGCTGTCCCTAAGACACCTTTTGAGTTATGGAAAGGATGGAAACCTAGTTTAAATCATTTACACATTTGGGGATGCCCGACTGAAGTGAGGGTTTATAACCCACAACTAAAGAAGTTGGATGAAAGAACAATAAGCGGTTATAGGCTATGCAGTTAACTCTTAGGGATTTAGGTTTCATTGTCCTTCTCATTCTCCTAAAATTGTTGAGGCTAGAAACGCTAAATTTCTTGAGGAACATGAATAAAATGGGAGTGGTTTGACTCAAAGGGTGGAGTTGGAAGAAATAAGGGAACCACCTGTGGTACCTTTATATATTAGGAACCTGAATGTTGCTCAGAAAAATTCTCATGAATTATCTGAACAACAACAAGTTCAAGAGCCACCACCACTTGAGGAGCCACAGGAAGATCAACCCACTTTACCTGAACCCACTGAAGAACTGTCAAAATCAGTGGGAGTGAGAAAATCCTCAAGAATTCGAAAATCAGCAATTTCTAGCGACTATATTGTATATCTCCAAGAGTCTGATTATGATATTGGACTAAAAGATGATCCATGCCCGTTTTCACAAGCCATGAGTGGAGAAAACTCCACACTTTGGTATGATGCCATGAAAGAAGAGTTAGAATCTATGGCTAAAAATAAAGTTTGGGATCTCGTC
>MU687252.1:15482-37647 GCA_026770625.1 Nicotiana glauca
AAAGTCTGGGATCTCGTCAAATTACCAAAGGGATCCTCTACCATAGGTTCCAAGTGGGTCTTTAAAACTAAAAGAGACTCTTTGGGTAATATCGAACGATATAAATACAGACTTGTAGCCAAGGGATTTACTCAAAGGGAAGGCATTGATTACCATGAAACCTTCTCTCCAGTATCAAAGAAGGATTCATTGAGAATAATCATGGCATTAGTAGCTCATTTTGATTTAGAGTTACATCAAATGGATGTGAAAACAACTTTCCTGAATGGAGATCTTGAAGAGGAGGTATACATGCATCAGCCTGAAGGATTTTGTGATAACGACAAAAGTCACCTTGTCTGCAAGTTGAATAAATCCATTTATGGGCTAAAACAGGCTTCCCGCCAATGGTATATTAAATTTCATAATGTTGTTTCTTCATTTGGATTTACGAAAAATATCATTGATCAGTGTATATACCTTAAGATAAGTGGGAGCAAATATATTTTTCTAGTCCTATATGTGGTTGATATTTTGCTTGCAAGTAGTGACTTGGGATTGTTGCACGAGACAAAAAAGTTCCTTATCCAGAATTTTGAGATGAAGGATATGAGAGAAGCCTCTTATGTCATTGGCATAGAGATTCACCGAGACAGATCTCAAAGATTGCTTGGACTTTCTCAAAAGGCCTACATTGAAAGAATTCTGGAAAGATTCGGGATGAAGAACTATTCACCTATAGTAACACCCATAATTAAAGGTGACAAATTTTTATTGAGTCAATGTCTACCAAAATGCATTGGAAAAGGAGCAAATTAAAGACATTCCCTATGCTTCGCTTGTTGGGAGCCTTATGTATGCACATGTCTGTACTAGGCCTGATATTGATTTTGCGGTAGGAATGCTTGGCAAATATCAAAAGTAACCCTGGTATTGACCATTGGAAAGCTGGTAAAAGGGTCTTGATATATTTGCAAGGAACCAAAGATTTTTAGATCACATACAAATACTCTGACTTATTAGAGGTGACTGAATATTCAGACTCTGATTTGGGTGGATGCAAAGACACTGGTAAATCTACTTCAGGATATATTTTTCTCCTTGCTGGAGGTACTGTATCTTGGAGAAGTATCAAGCAGACCATTGTTGCAACATCCACAATGGAAGATGAGTTTATAGCATGCTATGAAGCTACATCACATGCGTTATGTTTGAAGAACTTTATTTCCGGCCTTAGGATTGTCGATTCCATTTCAAGGCCATTGAGAATATTTTGTGACAATAGGGCTGCAGTTTTCTTTTCTAAGAATAATAAAAGTGGCAGCCGAAGTAAGCACATCGACATAAAGTACTTGGTGGTTAGAGACTACGTGAAAAAGCAAGATGTGAATTTTGAGCATATTAGTACTACTTTGATGATTGCTGATCCTATGACTAAAGGTCTGTCGATTAATATTTTCAAGGATCATGTAACCCATATGAGGCTTAGTAGCTCAATTTAGTCTTGCTTTGCTCTCTAACAGTTTGTCTAGACATTATGTTTGTTTTGATATACATAACAGTGCACACTTTTGATTTTTCATGTATTATTTATGATCATTGGATCAATAAAGTTGAACTCTGAATGACTTATATTAAGTTCATTCATAAAGTTATTAGACATTTTATTAGAATATATTGTGCATTGTAATACATGGAAGGAAATGTTTATTTAAAAGCATGACCTCCATGATTCGTGTAATAATATATTCTAATTAAAGTTCGCATAACTTTTAGTTGAGTGATAAAGTTTATGGCCATATTATATGTTTATATCTCATAAAGGATTATCTGATTTTAAATATGTGGGCCAAGTGGGAGAATGTAAGAAATTCACCGTATCTTCCTAGAAATTTCTAGTGTGGCCCACATATAAGGTAATAAATTATTTACCCTGTCTCCCAAAGGAAATAATATATCAGATAATATTATGTAGTTATGCATATATGGTAGTTTCTTTGATGGAAAGAAATTATCATATATTAGTAGTCCCTAGGGTAATTATAATTTATGGAGAAGTCCCTAGGACTAAAGTATTTGCCTAAGAGTCCCTAGCCTACCTATAAATACGCTTGTGACTCCATCAGTCTGGCATCCTACGATAGGCTTAGGCTAGAAGGCTCTAGGTTTTCTGTCAAAGTTTTACGAGGCGATTCCACAACACTTGAACAATCATGGCTGAAGGTATATTCTTATCAATATTCCGCTGCATTGGCTCTGTATGCGTGTTCGAATTTCAACAGTAACTACTCCTTCATCCTTAATCAGAGGACTCGAGTTCGAGCCCTTGGGTATGGAGTTGCCTTTGTTAGGGAGCGCTTTACCCCTCAATGTGGGACTTTCCGGCGCGAATCCGGATTAGTCGAGCCTCAATGTGGGTACTAAATATCGGGTGAGAAATAAGAAAAAATAAGTATTAAGTAATGAGCCCATATAGAGTACTGAAAATTAATCTGAAAAAATATATGTTGTTGGAAAAAATTGGTTATGGAGAATAAAATATTAGCTTGAGGTCTGTCAAAGGCACTTTTCTTAAGGATATTTCGTTCATATAGTAATAAATAAAATTAAGCGTATCCTCCAGGATTCAACAAACTCTTCTAGTATAAAATAGGAGCATAAATAACAAAGATGAATCAAATGAAAACCTAGCACAATAAAAGAATATGAGAAGAAAAGTTCTTACTTTTTCTACTTTTCCATCCACCTCCAAAAGAGAACACCTGATTGTTAAGAAAACATATTCATTAGTAATGCCAAGAAACGTCACATAACATTAAAAGCAATTAAGCCAAAAATATTTCAAACAACAAATTCATTATCATCAAAAATCAAACTGATTTTGATAGTCATAATGATAGCCATTCAAGGTTAGTAAAATATTATATTCGAAGTTATTCAAATTTTCAGTTATAAACATTAAAATATAATTAATTGATTGTTATAATAAAGACTCATTAAAATAATATCAAAATAATGAACCTAGATATCAATTTGAATATTTCTTTTTTTGATTTTCAAAATTATTTTTCTAACAATCCTCCACATAACTCAAAAAGAATATTAATTAATAAAGTGAAATAAACTTTTTTGCTGGATTTTCACAAATGACTATAATGCGTCGCATCTGGTGTCTCTTGGACTATGAACTAGACCTGAATACAATAAGATTAAACTTACAGAATAATTATTGAAGTTCAAAATTTCTATAAACCAATAATTCTTTTATAATTTTAGTGTCTTACCTATCACATTATTGTTTACCGCAGTTTTATGCCAATAGGCTTGATTTTCATGAGCGCTCTAGAAATTTTGCCATAAATTTCATAGGAGCAGCCCCGCTCCACACTCATATAGGTTCATCCATCAAGCGTACTCTGCGATACAATGCACCACCTATAAAAGTTATGGACTAGATTAAGGGTTTAATACTCAACCTCTCATTCCTTGCAGTCATGCATTATACACACACCCCGTAGGAAGAGACATAATTTGATAATATCTGTTTGATAACCTAATAACTTGTTATTACCCATATGAACCTAATTCATGGGATATCCAATCACATAAGTTGGGTTACCAATCACTGTTGATACATCTCAAATTGGCAAACGTCACATAATATGTATAAAAAATTTCCATCTCTAAGTAATTGCATTATCACATTATGTCTCAAGAGAATGTGTTTATTCTTCTTATTGAAGGATTTACACTACTAGAAATTCGACAAAAACCGACCAAGACCAAAGTTGGTCGATTTTTGTTTTTTGCGTAAAAATGCTGAAAATTATAATTGAGTCCCGTAAAATTTATTTTTCAAGAAACATGCCAACTTTGGTCGGTTTTTTATTTAAAATAAATTAAAATTAATATTAAAAAAACTATCAAAATTAGTCGGTTAATTCAACCGGTCATTTTAAAATACCGACCAACTTTGATCGATAATTTTATTTTTTCGTGCGAAAATATAATTAAAGAGTATAAATTAAATAAAAGATAGTCTTAAAACAAAATGTACCAATAGTCTAGTGGTGGAATAGTATCGTGCCACAGTACAGACCTCGGTTCGATTCCCATATAGTATATTTTTTAATTACATAATTAAAATACCGACCAAATTTGGTTGGTTTTTTCGGCAATATTATTTTTTGAATTTAATTGACCGAATTTCCGACCAATTTTGGTCGATATGCCCTTCCGACCTTCAAAATATCGTCCACATATAAATGGTAGCGATTTGGACTGTTATTGGCCATTACCGACTATCTTTGGTCTTTTTTTGAACGATTTGCCCGGATTTCTAGTAGTATTATTTTCTTACAATGATTATTACGCCTTGACAATCACGATTCATTGGTAAAAATATTTTCGGGTTAATTTCTGGTGGAATGCTCACCAAGAGGTTGCTTAATTAGCCTCATTGCCGGGCAATTTCAATACATAACACCCCACCAAAAGGTGACATTTAACAGGGAATAGGGAAGGCAAGATCTTTGTCTGGGAACTACAAACCAGTCCACCAGCTATGATTGCAAGGTTGATCTCCATCCATGCACCCCTACCTAGTTTCTGATCCTTCTCATTTATGATTTGGATTTCAAGTGTTTGTGCTTCATTTTTGCAGGTTATCTCATGTTCAATCTAAATCTCCAATTAGACAGACTGCGATGTCTTTTGATGGGAGGTTAAGACCTAAGAACACTTTAATTGCTTCTTCTGTATATTCTTTTGCAATCTGTGCATTAATTAATTAATGTCTTTTTTCTTCAGCACCATACTTAGCTGCTGTGAAGATGGGACTATATGGCGCTGGGATGTGGTTGCAACTTCTTCACAATCACAAGCGAGTTTTTCACATTTGAATCAAAGATTCAATAGCATCATTGTATCTTTCTATACAATAAAAAATCCACATACATAATACTAACTCATAGTATTTCTCGACTAAGGCAAAAACTCATCTCAAATGAAATGAAACTTGATTCTATACAAATGCCTTTTGAAACATCTTTAACATATATAAGAATTTATTTTCTTTTGGCCAAATGCTTAACTGGGCCCTTAAACTTAGACTTTTTTTGTCACTTGGGCACTTAAACATAGAGTTGTTCCTATCAGACCCTTCAACTAAATCACATATGTGCCAATTAGACACTTTGTAGACCATCTGAGAAAAACTTTTTATAAAAATTATTGGATATGTAATTAGCTGCAGTTATATATTTGATAGTTTTTAAGGCTTTCTTCTTTGCTTATGAAATAGCTGCATTTGTATATTTGACAGCTTTGCTCTTTTGCTGAAGTACTATTTTTGTTAAAAGTTGTTAATGTCAAAATGCAATTTCTATCAACCATTTGGGCGTTGCAGTTTGTAAAGTTTTATTCTAGTAGCTTACAAGTGCCGTAAAGTTTCATAAGCACTCAATTATGTCACTACAAAGTGCTTATGAAAATTTTCATGGTATCTCCTATAATCGTACTTTAGTACCGTAAAGTTTCATAAGTAAAGAAGAAAGCCTTAAAAGATATCAAATATACAACTGCAGCTAATTACATATCCAATAATTTTTATAAAATTTTTTCTCAGATGGTCTACAAAGTGTCTAATTGGCACATATGTAATTTAGTTGAAGGATCTGATAGGAACAACTCTATGTTTAAGTGCCCAAGTGACCAAAAAAGTCAAGTTTAAGGGCCCAGTTATGTATTTGACCATTTTCTAACATAAATATCTTCGGGCATACCCTGAAATACTAAATTATTTTTAAAGAAAATAATAGGACGGGATCTCCCACCGAAAAGAGCAGCAAGAGAAAGTTGAACTGTAAGCTGACCCTATCTAATCGCACTGTAAACATGATCAGATAGATGTATCTCATCCAAAAAACGCAAGCACTAAGCAGGCCCTCACGGTCAAGTGTCAATGACAGAACACCCAATAAGTCCTCATAAAAAGGTGGAGCGCGATCTTCTGGACTATAAGCAAGAAAACACATTTCACAGTAAATATGTAAATCATTTAATGTCCAAAAAATTGAGACTAGGGGGTGCTAAAATGGTTAAAAGAAAATAATTAATCGTTCATATTATTCATTAAAAAAATAGGTTGGATAATGAAAATTTTAAAAACGAATCAAATATAGATAAAAATTATATTATCCATTAAGAAAATAGATAACAAATAGATAACTAACTGGTCTAACTTTTATATTTGTAAAGCCTCAACATGGAGTTTCTCAAGTTAGGGAGATTAAGAATTCTCCAAAGTGATCATATGCAAGAAATCATAGATAATATGATTACCCATATTATTCGCCAGTTAATCCATTTTTATCCGTATTAAATATAAATCGGGCAAGATAATTTATCCGTTTTCCAATTACCCGAACTATATCCGATCAAACCCGCGCGTTTACCACTCCAGATTGAGACTATAAGTTGATAATTGAAGTTGAGCTGGAAATTGAGTTATTAATTAAAATAATTTTTCTAAAAAATAATTTTCACACTTTAACCATGCGTATGTGAGATTTGGCAACACGCAAGGGGAGGAGAGTGTCAGCTTTCCTTCCTGATAAACAATAGTCACTATGAGCATTGGGTAACTAACCTTGCCCCTCGTACACTCACGCTAGGGGAGGTTGACTAGCTCTCCATTCTGGATGCGATTATATCACTAACTAAATCTGAATTGAATTCAAGCATCACAAACAATATCACATAGCAATTATTTTAATGACGAAGAAAAATCACATACAAGTCATATTGGGCAATAAACATAAAATTTAATACTATTGTATGGGTCCGAATTTGACCAGCCACGACCTATGGCGAATACGATAAACGATCAGGCCTCTTCGAGCTAACATCCCAAAAGAAACGACCTTATTACAAAAAAAAAAAAAAAATGTACGACCCTTGTAACATTGTAAGTCCGTTAGGGGACATTGGGAATATTCTATCGAATATTCTTGGTAGTTTGTCTCTGGCAACTTAGGAGAGTCTCTCTTAGTATACAAGGGAGATGAAGGGCTTTGTAAAAAAGGAAGATAGAACTTTGTAAGAAAACATTATCTGAGAGCAAGAGAAAATCTATTATCAATCATATCTTCATTTTACTTAATCTAGTACTTATTATATTCAGCTAAAATTTACCCCTTCCTTTCCGATTGATTTGTTCAAAGAGATTTTTGTATCTTTTGAATCAAACAATTTGGCGCCGTCTGTGGGGATTTCTATAGCTGAAACCATAGTTGTTTATCTAGATTCTGGAAAACGATAACTATTTTTCCTCATACTTCATAAGAATCAATAATGGCTGAAAAAGGGGAAGCAAGGCTAAAAGCAGCAGCAGATGTCTCTAACAACCTCCTGAGTTCCCTCAACGAGGCCGGCAGAGAAAATAATGAGAATACAACGCCAAACATCACACCGAAAGGGGAAACCTCACCCCTTTCGTACGGAGATCTAACGATCTTGCGTGAAAGGAGAGCATCAACATCCACGGCGACAGAAGCACCACCAGCAGTCAAGAAGCTGCTAGAAGAATGGTTTACGAGTGCTCTGAGCGACATGCTCGAGAAACCCACTCAAGAAGATGTCGAAGACGTAACACCTTCAGAAATCATGGCTGCTGCTAATGAGCCAAACGCTATACGAACGGGAAACACCCGTACTATTATTAATGCAAGTAACGATGCACTCATGGCTATCTTGAAGAAAATGGAAGACATGAAAAATGAGAACAAAACGCTCCGCGACCAAATAAAGGTACATCAGGAGAGGGTTGATAAAATACCAGGTGCTCCGAAGCTATTGCCAAAATGCGACGTGGGACGATTCGTCGAACAACCATACATCGAAGAGGCTGCTCCTTATCGCATTCCAAAGACCTTCAAGATGCTACCCTACTTGAAAATATATGACGGGACCACGGATCCGGAGGATCACCTAATCCACTATGTTAGTGCGGTAAAAGGAAATGATTTGTCGAAAGAACAGGTATCGTATGTGCTGCTTAAAAAGTCCGGCGAGACTTTGACAGGGGGAGCATTGACATGGTACTCCCAGTTACCATCACGATCGATATCGACGTTCGAAGAGATGGAAGATAAATTCGTCACCGCCCACGCATGAGCAAAAAAGGCCAAAGCTAGGGTCAACGATATCTTTGCCGTCCGACAAACGACGGGCGATATGCTCCGGGATTTCCTGGCCAGGTTCAACAGAGTAAGGATGAGTCTACCGAACGTGTCAGAAGGGATGACGGTAGCAGCCTTTAAAAATGGGTTAAACATGAACGGATCAAAGGCGACCAAAAAATTGCTCAGTAGACTCATGAATTACCCCCTACCACATGGGAAGAAATTCACAATGCCTACTGCGCCGAGGTAAGGGTAGACAAGGAAGACCTGAATGGGCCGCTTCAGCGATTAACGTCAGTACAGATCGAGGCAAGGAGAGACCGACTTAATGATGGGTGAAGAGATCAACCACCACGTTTCAATCGAGAAAGGCATCAGCCCTATATCTGTACATCCAACCCGACCCCTCCACGATATGCGGGCGCTGTGTCACGGCACACTGCCTCCTCCAAAACGAAAGAGGTATGCCCCCACTACTATCTGCTCATAATTTCTGTGTTTCCTCTTCAGAGATAGTGTACGCACTGGAGAAGCTGGGCACGAAGGTATATTGGCTGTAGAAAATGAAATCAGACCCAAGCGCCAGGAGATCCAACGTCCTATGCGAATTCCACCAAGAAAGAGGACACAAGACCGTGGATTGCATAGGTCTGCGGCAAGAAGTAGTTAGGATGTTGAACCAGGGATACCTGAAAGAATTACTACGCGATAAGGGAAGAGTCAATTTCGCTTGAGGACGCGACCTATCTCAAGGACCTCTAAAGCCACCCTCGCCAGCGCGTACCATACAAATGATCATTGATGGCGGTTACGACACGGTAATCAACCATGTGAAGTTCACCACCACATACAAACTCAAACGGACAGTCGCCCATGAACGGTATAACGACCTCGAAGATAGTATCGTCTTCGATAATTCAGATACCGATGGTTTGTCTTTCTCCCACTATGATGCTTTGGTTATAACTTTAGGCATCGTTGATACTAATGTAAAAACAATCATGGTAGACGACAGAAGCGGCGCGTGTATTATCCACCCGCGAGTCCTTGTGCAAATGAGGCTCGAGGATAAGATAATACTGTGTTGCATAACACTAATGGGTTTTAATAATACAGTAGAGCGGACGTCTGGAGAAATAATGCTACATGTTCTAGCGGGAGGGGTCACCCTGGAAATAACATTCCACGTTATGAACCAGGAAACGACTTACAATGCCATCATAGGACGACCATGGATACACGCCATGCGAGCCATTCCCTCAAGCTTATACCAAGTAATTAAATTTCCCATCCCATGAGGGATATATAGTATCCGAGGTGAGCCACGCACCACCCAAGAGTGCTACCGAATTGCCCAGGACTATACGCATACCAAACAACTAAGAGGGGAAAGTGCGAAAGCATAGCAATCACCAGTGCCGGGTACCAAATCTGACGTACAAGCTGAAGCCACCAGGGACCCCGACATTGTAGAAGGCTGCAAGGCAACCATAGAAGAGCTCGACCCTGTCTAACTGGATAACACTTACATTGAAAAAAAGGCTTACATTGGACACAACCTCTCAGAGCCAGGTAAGTATCGAGAGTTTTTAACTAACAATTCCCATTTGTTTGCTTTCTCCCACTCAGATATACCAGAAATCCCAAGGGACATCGCCACACACAGACTCAACGTCGATCCACTTCATCCACCAGTTCGGCAGATAAGGAGGAAATTTAATGCCGCAATAAATGAGGCAGTTAATGAGGAGGTTGATAAATTACTCGCCAACAGTTCCATTAGGGAAACAAAATATCCCCAATGGGTCACCATTGTGGTCATGGTAAAAAAGAAGAACGGGGAATTGCGGATATGCGTGGACTTCACAGATCTTAATAAAGCATGCCCAAAGGACTCCTTCCCATTACCTCACATCGACCACATTATCGACGCAACAACATGGCATAAATCACTAAGCTTCTTAGATGCATACTCCGGCAATAACCAGATTCTGATGGCCGAGAAAGATCAAGAAAAGACAACCTTCATCACCCATCAAGGCACGTACTGCTATAAGGTAATGTCCTTCGGGCTCAAGAATGTTAGGGCCACATATCAGAGGTTAGTCACCAAAATGTTCAAAGGACTGTCGCGCCCCCTTTTTTCCTTTGTTGCATCGGAAGAATCGGGTTAATGACATTTGGGGTATAAGATGACCCGTTCCTTTTGGGAACTGGGTTTTGCATTTGAAGAGTCGCCACCCAATCATTTATGGTACACCTTCCAGGAATATTTTTAAGTTTTGCTTGATAACCAGATATATGGTAAGGGCTTGAAATTATCCTAAGGGGAAGGTGTTAGGCACCCCTCAGGATCCACTAGTGTGGTTCCCGACCAGATAGTTCTTTATGAATTTGGTGCAATTAACATATAAATAGATAAGGCTCAAATAAGAGGGGATTTTAATACACAACGACTTAAAAGTAAACAAAGTTTGAAAGGGAAACTATTAAAAGGCAGATTTTAAAACAAGGAGTTATAATGCTTTAAAGAAAAAGAAAGAAAGGAGGGGGGTCCTAGGTTTATTTATAATATGGATCACATCAATGCAACACCCGATAAACACTCCTTTAAAAAGGGGATACACATGGTATTAGCGCACTGATCATCATATCCATATCTACCCTTTCCCACCCCATTTAAGGTATTAAAGCACAGATCGGTCTTGACCACTATTGCATGCTATTACCCGCCCCATTACTATCAGTCGCAGAGGCACCTAGGACTACTATTCCTAAAGGGAGGGATATTAGGATGACTTAGAGTTTCAAAGGTGAAAAAATCTAAGGCGACATACAAAACATATAAGACTGCATATTGAAGGGGAAGCACATAAACAATCAAGGCTTATATATACCTCCTCAACCAAAGTAATCAAATAGCATGACTCAAACAACAAGTAAGGTCTGACTCCAGAGAATACTTGAGGAAAGGAGATTATTATTGTCGATGCAGACCTGGTCTATTACATGACTTAGTTAGGAAGTACAAATCAGGCCTGCCTGCTGGTTGTAACAATTACTAATCAACAGAGGCGCATTTAGTTTTATTATTGTTATTACCTAAGGCTTGCCTAAGTGTTTAGGTGAGACCTTAGGAATATGACATCTATTGCTGGTTCTGAATGTGGCAAAGTAGTAACAAACTTAAAATAAATGGTTTAAGCTCCTATAGGCATGCTTGCAAAATCGTGTTGATAAGAAGAGATTAAGTTACTTAAAAAAACTGGTTCAGAGTAGACTGATTTTAAAATTAGACTAGTTTCAGTTTCTGCAGATGATGGTATCCACTACTGCTGATTTTTATTCCTATGAACATGATATCTAGGATTACTGATTTTAGACCCTTATAGACATGGTATCTAATTGCCGATTTTAAACCTTTATAGACATGATGTCTAAATGAATGATTTAACCCCTATAGGCATGATATCTAAATAAATGATGTTAAACCATATAGGCATAATATCTTGTAGACAATGGAAACAGGCAGGGTTTTTACTTGGGAATTCCTATAGGCATGATTTCAATACATTATACTGATTTTAACACGATGCCAGATTATAACCAATTAGACCCTAAAACATGATATCCAAATGATGACGAATGTGCAGAATTTTAGATAATTCCCATAGGCAGGTTATCTAGATGTGGAGTTGCACATGCAGGATTTAAAGCAAGTCCTATAGACATGGTCTCTGAACATAAAGTTGAACATGCAAATCCCATAGACATGGTTTTCTAAATGCGAATCGAACATGTAGAATTAAAAGCAGTCCTATAGGCATGTTTTCTACCATTGAGCATGCATAATTTCCCAATCCTTTTTTCACTAGCCAACCCCAAGCGTTTATTACAACTTATTACAAATCAAAAACACCGAATTACATCAAGAGTATAAAAAAATACAACTAGAGGAAGCCTGATTCTTGGTTCCTCCCTGAGATATGGAATAAACTGCCTTAAGATGCTATATTTCAAATCCTTTCTCAGACCTAGGTATGTCAGAGTTCCCTAAGGGTCTCAAAAGGACCCCGGGCAGTTTTTACACACATGTTCATAGAACCAGATAGAGATAAGTGCAATGTAGAAGGGCTATCCCTTATGTGTCCAAGTTCAAAGGGAGCTCATGGGTCCCAAGGAAAGGCTCACACAAGAGGGGCATGACTTAAGTCTAAGAAGATGGTGGAAATGCAGGGTGAAGGGTGGTAGGGAAATAGTAATTAGTAAAATATAGAGTTAATAACTTCAAAAAAAAGGATCAGGGGTTAGGAATCCATTGCAAGGGGCCTATGTACTTAGGCAAGGATCAGTTTGGGCATGCACAACAATATGAGGTATTAGCATGCCTATAAACCAATCAAAACACACAACAATTAGAGGATATATAGAGGTTATGATCCTGGGGGATCAGGTTTTGGTTATGCATATCAATGTTCAATGCTGTCATGCCCCAAACCAACCGCAGATACAAAAAACATAGGGGATAGGATTTATGATTCGCAAGCCATGATAAGTAATTGACAGAAGCATTAATTCAGAACAGAAAAGGTATGCTACAACATGCTTAATAATGGAAATTGGCTAAATACAAATAGGGGACGAACAAGGATGAAAGAAACAGTAAGGAAACATGTTGTTGATGCAGAAGATTAATTAGAACATACCAATCAAGCTGCAAATGTAGAGAAAAAATAAGCAAGCTTCCCACAGCCTAGCCTTGGATTTCAGCCGACTAGGTAAGGCAGCAGTACAAGTAGTAATAGAGAAAAGAGAGAGATTTTAGTGGAGTCTGTGCCTGAACTCAAGTGTTTTATGCCTTGTGTCCGTGTCTTTGAAAGAAGAGAAGGTGGGTATTTATAGTTTTGAAAACATGTAAGAAATAAGGCAGTAAATAAAGTTCAATGCAATTATGGAAGCAATCAGCAATCAGAATCAATCAACCAAGTGATTCCCCTTTAATTGAGGAATCACTTGTTTAAGGGGGCTAACAGGTTTAAAAGAAGGAAAGAAAAAAAATCAGTTTGTAGGCAGCCTGGTTATTACCATAAAAAGAAGCAATAAAATATTAAGTACACAATAGAGTCCAAGTACAGAGATACAAAAAATTCAGCAAGGCAATAAGTAAGAAAAAAGATCAATCACTTTAACATGCGAGTAAAATTAGAGTTCACAAAAGAGATGTTTTTGAAATCAGCCCTTAAAATTGAGCATCAATCAAAGAAGGGGCCTCAACATATAAATAGAGTACATAAACAATAGACATGGTAGGCCAATCTATTGGTAAAAGAGACAGTATGCAATAGTAGAAAATATTCGAAGCATGATAGTCAAGTAGGTTAGGTCTCATTGAACTAGTAGTGAGAATAAAATAGAGTGTCAGGAGCATGCAAAGGGTCTCACAGCATAGTCGAGTTTCAAAGATAGTAAGAACCCAGAATCAAAGGAATCACATAAGGGAAAGAGATGTTGAAACAAAGAACTTCAAATCAAGTCAGGAATTCAAACGAGCAGTTTCAACTCAAAGACATAGGTTTTCTTTAACAATATTCAAGCTTAAAAAAATGATAAACAAATAAGTTTAACAAGCAGTTCAGAAACTCGAATATACACAAAAAAATTTAGGGTTTTTTATATCAACCGAGTCTAAAGATGATAATCAAGTAAATCAGATATATATTTAGCAAAATAGTCTCAGAAACTCGAATGAACCCAAAGAAATTAGGGTTTTTAACACCCTTCGAGTCTGGGGATAATAAACAAGTAAATAAAACAAACACTAACAAATAGTCTCAAAAACCCAAAAGAAATCAAGGTTTTTATCATGCTAAACCCAGAAAAAGATTTTGGAGAGAAGAACTTGAAAGAAAACCTTAATCGGAAAAGATGAAGAGTCTTTTTTTTTGAAAGCAAAATTAAAGAAACCTCGAGAAGGCATTTAAAAACCCATAGCAAGCGTGGATCTAAAGTGAACCTGCAAGTAGTCGAAGAGTTCTTAGAGATTAGGGTTTCAGAAGAACCCCAAGTGACGAGAAAGGCCTTGAAAACCATCGATCTAAACATGAGAGTCAAAGGTCTGACTCGAGTGGCCATGGCTGGCCGAAGAAAGGTCAGAGACGACCGGAGAACAGTCATCGAACAAAGACTAGACCAAGCCTCTTCAGAATCTTTTCATGAGACCACAACAACAAGCACATAGAAGTCATAAGAGGATGATACAGGTCTTAGATGATCCTGGGGATCCATGGATTAGGGTAGATTAAAGTGGCGGCGGCTAGGGTTTGGGGTTGTTGTAGAGAGGAATTGAGAGAGGAGGGGAATTCAGAGGCAGCGTATGGTGGGAAATGGTAGGGTTTAGGGGGTCGTTTAGGATTAATTTAGGTAAGGGGAATTTCTGGCCATTGATCAAGAAGTATCAACGGCTTGGATTGATCGGGTAAATGGATAGGTCATGAAGATGGGTTTGGGTTGGATTAAATCGGAATTGGGTCGGGGTTTAGTAGGAATTGGGACAGGGTAATTGGGATTCAAATTGGGTTCAATTTAGGCTATAATCGAAATAAAATGGGCCTAACTTTTAAATAGCCAATTTTTTTCTATTTAATTTAGAAAAAATAATAAAATAATTTCTAGAAATAGATTAATGGTACTAAAATGATTTATAGTAAATGATTAATTATTTAAAAATACAAGAGCTAATTTTGTAAATATAAAATACAATTAAATCTAAAAAGGGGCTAATATTTTAATTATACAATTTTAGCCTTAAAAATACTAAATAATTTTTGTAAAAATATGAAAAAAAACCCCTTATCTATATTTTAGCATAAACATAAAAGTCCAATAAATAAATCATCAAAACAATTAATTTTAGAAATAATTATCGGATTGTCATGGTTAAAATAAGGGGATAAATTGATTTAAAACCCTTTTAAAATTTAGGAAATATAAGAAAATACTTGGACATACTTATATATGCATATATGCCATTTGATGGTAATTTGCATATTATAATATACATAAGGAAAATTGAGTATCAATAGCTGCCCCTCTTTACCCGGAAATGATGAAAGAGTTGTCGGGTAAAGATATGATGACCAAATTTTGACCGATCGAAATGGTTCCAAGAAGGGACGCAATGTTTCGGTCAAGGTGAGAGAAGGGTCAGGTCTGATATGGACGCGGGCACTGGAGCAGAAGCGTTCCTACCGAAATGGTTGTTTCTTGCCAGTTTACCTGCAAGTAAGTAATACAAGCATATATTGTGCGTAAATTTAGAGATGATGCAAATTCCCGTCGGACCATGAATGTTGTCTTCGGACAGTTATGATGACGTCCTTAGACCATGATGTCCTAGGCCATGAAGCGTATAATAATGGATTCGCATGCTATGAAATGATGCTCTTGGGCCATGAAAAGGGTGCCTCCTGTCACACCTCCTTTTTACCCACGCTTACCGCGAAGGACGTTGTAAAGAGAGTTTTTCCAATAAAAGGAAAATCGAAATGGGATTCGTTTATTAAGAGATTCAGAATCGCCACTTGGGAGATTTATAGTGTCCCAAGTCACCGGTTGAATCCCGAATCGAGGAAAGGTTTGACTCTTTTTACCTGTCTGCGAACGAGAAATCCGGATAAGGAATTCTGTTAACCCGGGAGAAGGTATTAGGGATTCCCGAGCTCCGTGGTTCTAGCACGGTCGCTCAACTGTCATATTTGGCTTATTTATCTGATTTATAACATGCTTTAACTTATGTGCAAATTTTAAACTTTAGCTGCTTTTAATTATTTTTCAGGAATTGAACGTCGTTTAGAACGTATTTTTGGACCACGTCACATGAAATGCACCCGAATCCTCGACACATTTTATTCAACATTTTAGGATTTGGATTTGGGTTGCATGAAATACGCACCCGAACTTAGGAAGGTAAAATTATTAAAGACGCGCCTAAAGAGACTAACACATTATTATTTTGGGGAAAAGCCGTGAAATTTGCTAAACAACCCGTCCCAAAATCTAAGTATTTTAATATATACATTCATGAGGGCCCCGCAATTTTACATTTTTTTAAATTATTTGGCGAGGCTCATCTCATTTATTTTAAAAGGATAATCCTAAAGTGACTATATTTTTCTATTTTTTGTTCATCTCTAAAAATGAAAGAAGAAAAAGTCCTAATTGATTTACATGCTTGACAAGTTCGGGCCTTTTATTAGTTATCAGATTACAATAGATGCTAACGGAAAATTGCACTCGAACTCGTAAAATGAAAAATTGTTTCGTGCCTTATTCTATAAGCGAACTACTAAAGCTGAAATTATAATATGCATACGAAATTGACAAAATATTTTAAAAAAACAACCTAACCATTCTCCAAGTTGATTTAAACTAACATTTTTAGATGATTGAGACTAATGAAATTAACTACTAGAAGATGTTATTAACTGGATTCAAACACTGGCCTATATACTGCCTAATGGGATCAGATTTTTTTTTGGGTAGAATTAGCTAAATAATTAAGGCTACATCGCACTAGGAAGAATGACGAATCACTAATCCATTAGAGTACACAGTCCTAAAATCTGTCTTAAATACAAACACTAATTAAAGCTGAAGTCTAAGTAACCAGTCCATTAACTATTTGTTCATTATACAAATTACACAAATAACTACATTTAATCTGCAATTGACAACTACAAACTATAGTTTTTAAAAAAAAAACAAACAGTTCCAGTTAAGTACATAACTACACCATGCATTTTTATTTAGTCATGAAACTAGACTATACAAATACTTATCACATATCTATTAAATTACAGATACAACACTAATTCATCAATCACCCTAGCATTTCATTTCACTTTTACATTTCACAGCTACATCAGTGTTGATTCGAAAGTGTACCTGGTATTGGAAAAAGAAGAGGAAACAGGAGTGATCAGCACAACAGTAGTATACAACAACATCAGCGCAACAAGAACGCATGAATCAACCAGCTTGAAACCCGAACCCAAACTTGCTTAAAACTTTTCTACTGAATTTCTCAAGATCTTTTCGATTTCTTCTTCTGATTTTTGTATATTCTGTGTATATTCTATATATTTTGTATATATCCCCTGGATTTTTCGGAATGTTTCTTAACGTTTTTCTTGTTTTTCCTCCTCTTTTTCTTTCTTATCAGATTCAAACCTTATATAGGCATCAAACTAAGTGTGTTCACCATTATCAACCTACCTTTTCCATTCTTCATTGTCCACAAACTTAGTGCTTATATCTTAATTGTATTGCAATTACTGCCCTACCACTCTTTGTTATTTAAATTAAGTAGTGCAATTTCTACCCTACCACTACTTGATATATTAGTAGTACAACCCATTAATAACTACATAATATATTTAATAGAATAACAGTAATTAAATTGATGAGATGTAAAAAAAAATAAAAATAAAAACGGAATCTAAATACTACATTTTTTAATAAATTTTTTTAATCATTTTTATCTAATTAAATCTATCTAAACATCTTTTTTCCATATTTTAGTTAACTATTACTTAAGTAATTAATTAATTAAAAAATGCGTTAAACAACAAAAATAAATAAATCAAATTCGGACAAAAATAGATTAAAAAAATTATGCAGAATATAAATAAAATAAAAACGGAAAATAACTAAATAAATAAAACAAAAATACAGAAAATAACATATATAACGAGAATAAAAATACGAAAAATATAAATGCATAAATAAATTAAGGAAGGTGAAAATTAAATAACAAAATTACATGGGTCTAACCGTGAAAAAATCCTCAAATCAAGACTCTCGTCTCGGATCTAAGATCCTTGATGGGAGATCTTGACAGGAGGATTTTTTAACAGCTAGGAAAATGCACAAAAAAAAAAGGTAGATCTAGGTTTTTGGCTTTTTTAGATCTAAGATCTACGAATTTTGGTTGGGCTTTGGGAAGTTTGGTTGATAAGATGAGGTAGAGGAGGAGAAGAGGAGAAGATTTTGTGAATTTGAGGGAATTTAGAGGTAGGCCGCCGCTGGAAAAGAATTCCGATAGGCGGCGGCGGCGTCAGCGGAGGGAGAAGAGGGAGGTAGAGAGGTTTTAAGTTTAGAGAGATGTGAGAGAAGTGGAAGAATGAGGAGTTTAGAAATGAGGGGTTGGGGTTTTTTGAATAGTTTTTATATTAAAAAAATGGGTGAGTTCCAGACCGTTGGATCTACTATAGATCAACGGTCAAGATTGAGTGGGGAAATGGGGTGAATCAGATTTTTTAAGGGTTTGGGCTTGGTTTGTGGGTATTTTGGTTGGGTATAAGGGTGTTTGGTTTGGGCTTGGGTGAATTGAATTGGAATTGGCCCAAATCCGATTTTCCTCTTCTTATTTTCTTTTCCTTTTCAATTTTCTTTTCCAATTAAAATAAAAATAAAAACCTAAATTTAACCTCGATCAAATTATCCTAAAAATATTAATTAATTCTAAGTAGTAATTATCACAAATAATTAAATATCAAATTAAAAGAAATCACACAATTTTGACATTAAACACTAAAATGCGAAGTACGTTATTTTTTGTAATTTTTTTATTTTTGTAAAACTTACTTAATTACTCCTAATTGTAAAATTAAGTCCTAAATGCAAATGCAATATATTTTTTTGTATTTTTATTTTTTTTCATTTATTGAAACAAATAAATATGCAAGAAAGAGAAAAAGAAAAAAAATGCAAATAATGATAGAAAATTAACACAAAGTTAACGACAATTGCAAACAAACAAAATTATTTTTTTTTGAATTTTTTGGGAGTAATTCTCGTATAGGGCAAAAATCACGTGCTCACACCTCCGAACCATGGTGCCTTCGAATAATGATATGCAAAAGATTGAAAGGGATCCTCAGGCCATGACATGGTGTTCTTGGGCTATGAGGATGGTGCCTCCGAACGATGACGCCTTTGGATAATTTGTGTGATATTCCAGCCCATGAAGGATGCAGTATCATATGGCGATCTTTTAGCCGTGCAATTTGGCGATCTTTCAGCTATACAATGTGGCGATCTTTCATCCGTGCCATGTGGCGATCTTTCAGTCGTGCAATGTGGCGATCTTTCAGCCGTGCAATGTGGCAATCTTTTAGCCATGCAATGTGGCGATCTTTTAGCCGTGCCATGTGGTGATCTTTTAGCCGTGCAATATGGTAATCTTTTAGCCGTGTAATATGGCGATCTTTCAGCCGTGCCATGTGGCGATCTTTCAACCGTGCAGCGTGGATGTAGACAATGTTTAGTCTCGAAAGGAAGAATAGTAGCCTTATGCAATGCAGATGCATATAGAGGTGGAGCTTAACCTCGGAAGGCAGACTGGTAGCCTTATGCAATGCAAATGCAGACAGAGGTAGAGCTTAACCTCGGAAGGCAGAATGGTAGCCTTATGCAATACAAATGCAGATAGCAGTAGAGCTTAACCTCGGAAGGTAAAATGGTAGCCTTATGCAATATAGATGCAAATAGAGGTAGAGCTTAACCTTGGAAGAAAGAATGGTAGCCTTATGCGAATTGGAAGGCAGAATAGTAGCCTTATGCAAATTGGAAGGCAGAATGATAACCTTATGCAAGAAATAAGATAACAAATGACAGTATAGTTTTCTTAGCTGATAGCATATTGCGGCGTTATGATTATTGGGAGCATTGCGACACACGGGACATCACTAGTGTATGGATAGCAAATGTTGGTAAGTGTAACGGTGAAGAGAGTCGTATTTATGAACAATGTTTGTTCCATAAGTGTGCAGTATGTTTTAATGATTCGCGATCCTTGTGCCTGAATCCAAATAAAAATCGTGAGTTCTGTAAAGGGGAAAGGTTAGTTTGTATCTCCACTGGCTTTGCTTGACTCATTCTGCTTTGATCCGATGATACTGTCTGCATCATTGGGGTAGCATTGATAAACAAAGCAATTTCATTAATAGACATGCATGATTTTGCAAAAGTATGACATACATTTATATTAAAGTAAAATCGCTTTTAGATGAACCGACGACTGTGATGTGATTTGGGACATTGCAACCTCTCTCGCTACAGAATTTTGAGGGTCCTCCTCAAAATTATGCTCCAGTTTGATGGGTTGACGCTTTTGACTGTTGCTCGTGCGATGATCTGCTTAAATTACTTCAAAATTTTGAGGGTCCTCCTCAAAATTCTGCCCCAGTTTTCAATTTTGGGGGGAAATGAAAATTTTATTGAATTGTGACCGAACCCATAGGGCTACCTACGTATCCCCTCTTAAACGGGAATCAGGTCAGGCATAGTTCAGTTTACATCATATAAGGAAAGCATAGAGATTACACATAGTAACGCTTGACTGCATCTGAATTAATCGGCTTTGGCCAGATCTCTCCGCCTATTTCTAAAAGTATGAGAGATCCTCCTTTCAAAACCCGGTGAACCATGTATGGGCCCTACCAATTGGGAGAGAACTTCCCTTTGGCCTTGTCTTGATGCAGAATTTTTTTTAATACCAGCTGCCCTGGTATGAACTATCTAGGCTTGACACTCTTGTTGAAGGCTCTGGACATTTTATTCTGTTGTTCATTTTTTTCCCATCTATAAGAGCTAGCTACTCGTAACGACTCTTCACCCATTCTGCATCGTCGAGCTCGGCTTCCTGTATGATGGCTTCTATACCATAAACCAACATATAGGGGGTTGCCCCAGTCGATATGTGGACTGTGGTGCGATACCCTAATAGAGCAAATGATAACTTCTTGTGCCACTGTTTGTGTTTTTCTATCATTTTCCTCAATATCTTCTTGATATTCTTGTTGGCGGCTTCCACAGCTCCATTCATTTGAGGCATGTAGGCTGTGGAATTCTTGTGGATAATTATGAGGGTTTCACACATACCCTTCATTAGGTCACTGTTGAGATTGGAGCCATTATCAGTGATGATCGACTCTGGGATACCGAATCGACAAACAATACGGTCGCGGACGAAGTCTGCCACGACTTTCTTAGTTACTGCTCTGTAAGATGCTGCTTCGACCCATTTGGTGAAGTAGTCGATTACTATTAGGATAAATCTGTTTCTGTTTAAAGTAGTGGTCTCAATTGGACCAATAACATCCATTCCCCATGCGGCGAATGGCCAATGTGAGCTTGTTGCATTGAGCTCATTTGGAGGCACTTTTATCATGTCGGCATGAATCTGACAGCGATGGCATTTTCGGACACACTGGATGCAATCTGTCTCATAGTCATCCAAAAGTAACCAGCCCGGAGTATCTTTTTTGCTAAAATAAAACCATTCATATGTGGACCGCATGCCCCACATGAATTTCCTCTAGCAACTTGGACGTTTCTTTTGCTCGACACACCTTAATAATCCCAAATCTCGAGTCCTCCTATATAGGATTCTTCCGCTGTGAAAGAAATTGTTAGACAACCTCCGAAGTGTGTGCTTCTGGGTATGATTGGCAAGCTCAGGCTACTCTTCTTTTGCCAAATATTCCTTGATATCATGGAACCAAGGTTTTCCATCTGCTTCCTCTTCAACATGGGCACAATAAGCTGGCTGATTATGAATTTTCACCGGAATGAGATCAACGAAATTTTTATCAGGATGCTGTATCATGGATGACAGGTTAGCCAATGCATCGGCGAATTCATTCTGGATTCTGGGAACATGCCGGATGTCGACGCCCCCCTTTTTTTCCTCGCGGAATCGGGTATATGACATTTGGGAAGACAACTCTATTCCTGTTTGGGAGTTGGGTTTTGGATTTTGGAGAGTCGCCACCTAATGATTATAGTGCATTAGGACACTTTAAGAAGAATTAAAGATGAAAACCAGAGTTGGGTAAGGGCTTGAAATTATCCCGAGGGGAAGGTGTTAGGCACCCCTCAAGATCCACTAGTGTGGTTCCCGGCCATGCTACAATTGTGACTTTAAATGCAAGCAAATAGGT
>MU687252.1:38556-60716 GCA_026770625.1 Nicotiana glauca
TACTCGACATTCAAAACAAGTAGCAAGTAAGAGGGGAGAACAAACAATCATACAAGGCTCAAATTAACCCCAGAAATCAAACAATCATTTAGTTTAGCATGCCTTAACAAATACTGGTTTGGTCTTAGATTAAATTTAAGCAGCGAACGGACTGGTTCAACACATGTGTTTTAGGTAGAAAGTCTGCATTAGGCAACTCGGATACAGTTGTCAGGTATTAAGGTATTCAACGCGAGTTATTTAGAAAAGTACTGATTTCAGAAGATAGACTAATGCAGAAGAGTTTTTGAAAGAGAGAACAGACAGCAGACTTAGCTTAGAAATGAGTTTTAAAGAAAATCAGCGGACTGTCCGGTTATAAACGCAGAAATAATTGTAATGAATTTCGGAGAAAAGAGAGAACTATCTGTGGCAAGAGTAAGGTGCAGAACTTTTTTAAAAGACGAGTTCAGGAAGACTAGAATTTGGTTAGAAAATGCTTAGGCAGAATATTAGAAAGAAACCATTTCAGAATAGATGCAGATTTGAAGAACTCAACTTTTAGGACAAATGTACACTGATTCGAGAGAATTTTATCAAAAATATTAAGGCTTTTGAAAATGTTATTGAATTAAGGCGTTAAGGACCAGTTAACATTATCAGACGAACTTGATGCGAAATCCTATAGGCATGATATCTGCATTTGATTTTTCAGAACCTGTTAAAGAATTTATGAAGAGATGACTGTTTTTTAATTAATCCTACAATTTGCCTAATGAATATGCATTCCCTATAGATATGATATCTATACATGAATTTTTAGAAAAAAATCTTAGAATTCCTATAGGCAGGATCTCTACATGCGTTAGTTATAGAATATGAGCGTTAAATCCTATATGCATGCTTTCTATGTGATTTACAGTATAGTTAAACATTAAACCCTATAGGCAGGATTTCTAGGTGACTTGTAGCATAATTAAATGTTAAACCCTATAGGCATGGTATCTATGTGATTGAATCAGAGATGTTAAACAGAACTATAGGCAGAATTTCTAGAAAAAGAGAGTCCTAAAGTATGATATCTACCCTTATTGATGCAAGAAAGTAAACCCCTCCCACACCCTTTTACTATATTTCCCCGAGTCTTTATACAAATTATTACAGACCAGAAAATAGCTAATAAAAATACATCAAAAGCCAACAACTAGATCCGAGCAGCCTAATTCAATCCTAATGTCCAATAACATGTGTTTAACTAACTCCGGGATCCAGATTTCCAAAGCCTTCTCATTACCCAGGGTGTTTCAAAGTTCCAAGGAATCGCAGGAATCCCGGCATTGCTTACACCCCAGATACCATTAGAATTAGAATAGTGAAGTGTGGAAGAGCCAGCTCTCAGGCATCCAAGTTCAGAGGGAGCTCAGGGGTCCCAAAGTATGTCTTGCAAGAGAGGGACAGACCTTATAACTAGGAATAGGTGCAAAGTGAAAGGGAATTAGGGAGCCATGACAGGTGGTGGTCATACCTAGCCATAAGGTAGGCTGGCACACCCCCGACCACTTGTTTAGTCAAACAAATTAGGAGCAGACCTTTGCAGGTCAAACCAAAGTCTGGATAGTGATTACGACACTATCAGACCCAAGTCCAAGGATCAAGCACATAAAAAGGGGGAAAGGGAGTGGGAATTGATTGAGTTAGGGATTCAAAGAACCCAGTTTAAGACCATATGCAACAATATTGGAGTGCTGCTATACCCCGAACCATAACTCACATACAAAAGGGTAAAGGGGATTCACAGAATGTCAAATTCATGACAAATAATCGATTGCCTGCAAAACTTAAATACAGAAATATAAAGGAGAGAAAACATGTGGCCATAAACTAAAACAAATATCAACTAAAGGAAATAGGCAGAATTAACACATTTGTTGTTGAGGCATGTAAACTAACTAAAACATACCAGTGGAGAAGCAAAATAAGTGCAGAAGAAAGTAAAGATAGTCCACAACATCACAAGTATCAAAGAGAGAATTTTAAAGTGAAATTGAATTATGAACTCAGATAGTGTTCTATGTTCGTGTGTTTGAAAGAGAAGAGAGTTGGTATTTATAGCTTTGAAAACGTGTAGGGAAATAAGGTAATAAGTAAAATTAAAACTCAAATATGGAAACAATCACCAAGTAATTTCCCTTAAATTAAGGAACCACTGCTTAACGGGTCAGCAATCCTAATTAAGGAAAGAAAATCGGTTTGGGGCAGATTGATTATTGCCATAAAAAGGGTAGTAAACGCATGAAGTAAATAATCCAATCTAAGTACAAAAATACTTATTTTGGGAAAGGGTTCAGCATGGTATAACATCACAATAAAGGGAGTGAATCAATTAGTTTTCAAACGAATGAGTAAAAAATTAGGGCTCGTAAGAGAACCCTTTGCAATCAGTCACAGGATCAAATGAATCAAGATCAAACAGGAAAGGAACATGATACTGCACTTTATTATATAAATAGTAAGGAATGAACATGCATGTAGTGTTAAACGAATTGGCAAAAAAGAAGCAACACAAACATATAATGGCAGTAAGGGTAAGCTAGGGCTCAGTAGTAAGAAAATATTCGAAGCATAGTAGTCAAGCAGGTCAGGTAATTCACAGAGAAGCAAATAAAGAGAGCCAGAAACAAGTGAAGGTCTCATAGTAGGAACAAAAAATGAGAAAATTTCTAGAGAAAGATTAGGGCTTTAACAGTAAACAGGTTTTGCAAGATGGTAAGAACTCAAAAGTAAACAAACTAAACGAAGAAGAAAGAACCAGCAACATTTAAACAAACAACTTTCAGAACCCGGATAAACTAAAAAAAGAATTAGGGATTTTTAACTTGCATGAAACAGATAGAGGAGAAATCATGAGTAAATCATAGCCAAAATATAAACACGTTAAAGAATCAGATCTTTTTGAAAAACTTAAAGGAAAAAACCTAACGAAGGGTTGTTTTGCAAGAAAAGTCGAAGGACTTTCGAGAACACACTTAAACATTCATGGCAAGTACAGATCTAAAGGAAAAATCAATAACAACCCAAAGATTAGGGTTTCAGAGAACCCAGAAAGGTGAGAGAGGCCTTTTAAATTAACGATCTAACCAGGAACGGCAAGGATGTGACTGGAACGGCCATGGCTGGCCGGAGAAAAGTCAGGGACGACCGGAGAAAGGTCATGAGTGGAAGTCAGGCAACGATTCGACCAGATTCCTTCTAGATTTGGTCGTGAAATCATGGAAGCAAACACTCAGGAGCCATGGGAGGATATTATACATCTCCGATGGCCATGGGAGGCCATGGATTAGGGCGGAATTAAGAGGCGGCGACTAGGGTTCATGAGGGATTAGAGAGAATCGAGAGAGAAGAGGGGTTTCAGAGGTAGCTGTTAGAGAGAAATGAGGGGTTAGGGTTGGGTTAGGTGATTTTTAAAAGGAAAGGAGTGATCGTGGTCGTTGATCAAAAGGATCAACGATCAGGATTAAAAGAAATCCGGGCGGGTTAAGGAATTGGGTCAAGGGGTCGGGTTAAAAAATTGAAAATTGGGTCATTTAATTGGGTTTGAAATTAGGTTGATTTTTAGGCTAAAATTGTAATGGAATTGGGGTTATAATTGAAATAAAATGAGGCCAAAACTTAAATAGCCAGTTTTTCCCTTTTATTTTTATAAAATGATAGAAATGATTTTGAAATTAAATTAAAGGTACTGAATCAGTTAATGACATATAAATATTAATTTAAAAATACTGAAACCAACTTTATAATTATAAAATACTATGAAATCTTAAAGAGGCTAGCATTACAATTTCATGCAATTTAGTTTTTAAAAATACCAAACGAATTTGTAAAAATATGCAAAAATTATGTTAGCTATACTTTGATGTAAATATGAGAATAAAAATCAATTGCCCACCAAAATGATAGTTTTAGGAATAATTATCGGATTTTATGGTATAAAAAATAGGCAATAAGTTGGTTTAAAAATCATTAAAATGCCAAAACCCTTTGGTGTACTTATATATGCTATTTTGAAAGTATTTTGGGTATAAAAATACATAAGGAAAAAATTGGGTATCAACACCGGAATTCTGCCTTTGTGAAGCTCTTTCTTAATTCATGTACATAATGCAAATACAGGAGTATCTTGGAGTTCTTGGTTGCCCATTCTTCTCGTATCTGATGTATAAGTAAGTCTGAATCTTAAATGACTAACAACTCTTGGATGTTCATGTCAATGGCCATTTTAAGCCTGAGGATGGAAGCTTCATACTTGACCATATTGTTGGTGCAGGGGAACCTGAGTTTGGCGGACACCAGATAATGTTGACCGATTTCTGATACCAAGACTGCTTCTATGCCAACTCCTTTGAAGTTTGCTGCTCCATCGAAAAACATTCTCCAACCATCATAGGATTCTACAATATCTTCTCCCACGAATGCTACCTCTTCATCGGGAAAATATGTTTTCAACGGTTCATATTCTCCATCCACGGGGTTTTCAGCAAAGTGGTCTGCCAGTGCTTGTCCTTTGATCGCCTTTTGAGTTACGTACACAATATCAAATTTACTCCGTAGGATTTGCCACTTGGCTAACTTGCCAGTGGGCATGGGCTTCTGAAATATGTACTTTAAAGGATCCATCCTTGATATGAGATATGTGGCATAGGCACAGAAGTAATGTCTCAGCTTCTGGGCTTCCCAAATCAAAGCACAACAAGTGAGTTCCAAAAGAGAATACCGGGCTTCGTAGGGAGTGAACTTCTTGCTGATATAGTAAATGGCTTGTTCATTTCTCCCTGTTTCATCATGCTGCCCTAAAACGTAATCGAAGGCTCTATCTAGTACAGCGATGTAGAGTAATAGGGGTCTACTTGGCTCGGGTGGGACCAAGACTAGTAATGTTGACAGGTATTCGTTAATCTTGTAGAAGGCTTTTTGGCAGTCATCGGTCCATTCGTTAGAATCACGCTTCTTCATTATCTTGAAGATTAGCTCACAGATGACTATAGATTGTGCTATGAATTAGCTAATATATTTAAGTCTTCCCAAGAAACTCATCACATCCTTGTTGTTCTTTGGCAGTGGAAGTTCCTGAATGTCCTTGACCTTTGATGGATCCAGTTCTATTCCTCGGCAGCTCACAATAAACCCAAGCAACTTTCCGGCGGGAACCCCAAATGCACACTTCGTGGGATTCAGTTTTAGGTTGTACCTTTGTAATATGTTGAAGAACTTCCTCAAATCTTCCATATGATCAATGGACTTCTTGGACTTGATGATAATATCATCCACATATACCTCAATTTCATTGTGTATCATATCGTGAAAAATAGTAGTCGTGGACCTCATGTAGGTGGCCCCTGCATTCTTCAGGCCGAACAACATCATTTTGTAACAATACATTCCCCACGGCATAGTGAAAGCCATTTCCTCAGCATCTTCCTCATCCATCCAGATCTGATGATAACCAGCGAAGCAATCTACGAATGACTATAGCTCGTGCTTGGCGCAATTATCGATTAGGATGTGTATATTTGGCAAGGGGAAGTCGTCTTTCGGACTGACCCGATTGAGATCCCGGTAGTCGACACAAACTCTTACATTCCCATCCTTCTTTGGTACTGGTACAATGTTGGTTAACCATGTCGGATGCTCAACCACCCTGAGAATCTTAGCTTTGACTTGCTTAGTGACTTCTTCCTTAATTTTTAAACTCATATCAGGCTTGAACTTCCTAAGCTTCTGCTTTACCGGCGGACATGTCAGATCAGTTGGCAGTTTATGGGCCATAATAGATGTACTTAGACCAGTCATGTCATCATACGACCAGGCAAATATATCCTCATATTCCTTTAGAAATTTGGTGCACTCCTTTTTTTCCGATGGCGACAAGTGAACACTGATTTGTGTTTCCTTGACGTTTTCTTCATCTCCTAGGTTAACAATTTCTGTCTCGTCCAGTTTGGACTTAGGTCTGTTCTCGAAGTCCTCAACTTCTTTGACGATCTTCTCTGGTATGTCATCATCCTCTGAATCAATGTCTGTTTGTTGCGTTGTCTCATTGCATGTCACAGTCATTGATTCATAAAGATAAATAATAGTAATGCTGTATAAGTAAAGTAATGAGAGAAACATAATAATGAGTGTTGACTCATAAGAAAAATCGAAATGCTTTGATAAATTCTATAACTATTTTGAACATTGAAGATCTTATTGGGGGAATTAAAATGCAAAAAAGAAAAATCATCTAGTAAAAATAAAAACAGTGCGTGATGCTTGTTATATCCTTGCTACCCCGAGGCTCGCTGGGCTCTGGTGGTCCTGATGGTCCAATTGTTTAGGTATGCCCCTATACTTATAACTTGTATGGAAGGACCTTCCTACCCCTCCTGCTCGAAAACAACATAGCAATCCATGTCATTGTCTTCTAAGAACAAGTTCTTCACCACAACAAGTGCTACCTCTTCGTCTGTCCCATAAACAATGTTAGCCTATTGGAAAATCTGCTCCAAAGGTAGTATTGGCTGTTCCAACAGATAGTAAGGACCGCACCATGGTGGCGACCAGTTGTTAAATTCTTCCCAAGTGTACTCGTATCCCAGACCAAAAGTAGTGCTGTGCTTCTTGAGCTTTATGGGTTTAGCAATCCCTTGGAGGTTCTTGCCAAGCCCCTTGCCAGGTTCGTACCCACTCCAGTTCAATATACTCTCGATCTTGTTGTCCCACCATTTATCTTTGTCAACAGCATTGACTCGCTTGATGTGTTGGTAGGTTTCTCTACCTAACTTTCCTCTTCCCCCTATTGTCAGAATGGTCTAACGACTATATATAGGATTGCTGTCGTCATCGTGAATGATCACTTTCTGGTGATTCCATTCAAATTTTACGTCCTGATGTAGTGTTGAAGCCACAAACCCCCTCCGAATGAATCCAAGGACACCCTAACTCACTTGAAATTCAACCTCGAACCAAGTCGGTCCCACCTGCAGACACAGACTAATCTCACCGATGGTGGAACTGTAAGACCCATCAAAAGCTTTCACATTTATTGCTCCTTCTTTTATCTCGTCCAGTCCTTTACCCAGCTTCTTGAGTGTTATCAATGGACATATATTAAGGCTGGAACCCCCTCCAATCAAGATCCTAGTGATGAAGTAGTCTTCACATTGCACGGTGATATGCAAGGCTTTGTTGTGACCCAACACTTCAGGCGGCAACTCGTCCTAATAGAAAGTGATTTTATGACTTTCTAACACTTGTCCCACTATATTGGCCATTTCCTCACCAGGGATGTTGCTTGGCACGTATGCCTCACTCAACACCTTCAACAGAGCATTTTTGTGTGTCTTAGAATTTTGCAGCAAAGAGAGAATGGATATTTGTACTGGCGTCTTGTTTAACTGGTCGATGACCGAATATTCATTGGCCTGTATTTATCTCTAAAGCTCGTCCAGACCTATCTCAATGAGGGGCAGCCGATTGAAGGCCTGCTTGCTTGACTCAGCTAAGTGCTCCACAGTATAGACTCTTCCAATCCTTGTCATACCCTGTGTTGCAATAGTCTCTTCGAACTTGACTTTGCCTTTCCTCCTAGTGTCGGCCGTATAATCCCAAGGAATAGCTTTTGTATAGAATGACGGCATGGTGGTCATTGCTACTGGGATCGGTGCGGCTACCTTTACTTCAAATGGGATATGTTCCCTGGGTGGTAAAATTGTAACCTCAAATGGTGCTGGGGTTTTCGCTGATGGCGTTGCCTCAAACACAAGAGGGATAGGCATGTCTACCTCTGTGACCTCAGATGGTTGAATCTGGAATATAATGGGGTTGAGAGTAAGTGCTGGCTTCTTTGGACATCGCCTTCCGCAATCAACCCGATGGATCCCTCGGGATCCCAATCATCTTCTATTTCAATCATGTGAACACCCCCGCCCTTATGATCTGGTAAGGGGTTGTTGCGAACATTCAAAGTGGATTCCTTTACTACAATGACCTTGTTATCAATTAAGGACTGTATCTTGTCCTTTAAAGAGCGTCATTCATTGATGGTGTGTCCCTTCATGCCAGAATGGTATGCACAAGATTTGTTTGTCCCTTCATAGCCGATGGTTTTAAGTCTCTCATATAGCTGATCATTGGGTTCGACAATGGCTCTGTATTGTTTTGGGGGCCTCTGATCAAAATTAGGTCGGGACCTAGGAACGTTTTGGCGTGCGGGTGGTGACTGGTAATGAGACGATTGGGCATTGTAGGTTTGGTAGACATGTGCGGGTTAGGAGTATCTAGGCAAGGTAGGCTGATATGTGGGGGGTGGAGGTAACTGATAAGTTGGTGCTGGGGCTTGGTAGGAGCGTGCTTGGTGGAGATATAGGGTTGGTTTGGTATTTGAGGGGAGACTTGGTCCTTTGTGCAACCATTACGGCCCCCACTTCTCTCTTCTTAGACACACCACCAGACTACAAGGAATTGTTCGTGGCTTGCAAGGCCTCAAAGTTTGTAACCATGCCGCTTTTAATACCTTCTTCAATCTGTTCCCCCAGCTTGATGATGTCAGAAAACTTATGATTTTCAATCAACATTAGTCGTTCATAATACTGTGGGTCCTGAGCCCGGACAAAGAATTTGTTCATCTGTTCCTCCTCTAAGGCAGGTCTGACCTTAGCCGCTTCCGACCTCCAGCGAGTAGCATACTCACAAAATGTTTCTGTAGGCTTCTTCTTCAGATTCTGAATGTAGAATACATCCAGTGCATTTTCTGTGTTAAATCTGAAACTGTCCATGAAATCAGAGGCCATACGTTGACTATTTCTTAGGATCCTGGCTGATGTACCAGGATAGTGCATCTCCCTTCAGACTCCTTATGAATAGTTTCATGCGGATCCTTTCGTCCTTTCCTACCCCGACCAACTTGTCGCAGTATGTTCTCAGATGGACCCTCGGATCACTTGTACCATCAAACATATCGAACTTAGGAGGTTTGCACCCCTCCGGCAGTTCAACATGTGGTTGTATATAGAGATTTTCATAGTTCAACCCTTCAATACCTTTACTTCCTTCGATGCCTTGGATTCGGCTAGTTAGTTTCTTAAGCTTTTCAGCAAAGTTTCTGATGAGTATATCTGTTTTTTCGGTCTTAGGAGTGCAAGATAATGGTTGGGTGGAGAGTGGCATGGTCTCCAGGTAAATGAGATTGTTGTGGTTGTCGGGTGTATGGATGTGGAAGTGGTCATTTGCGGAGTTTTGTGGTTCGGGGATGAGTAACAGATTATTATTTGGAGTGTGGCAAGTGTTGCATTGGTTCTTTGCTGGGATAGTGGGATGATTTGGTTGCTTTTGTGGAGGTGTGGGATCTTGTCCGTTGGGGAAGATGGTGTCTGGTTTGCTGAGGGAGAAGGATAGGTTGGCCAGGTTCCGAACCTGATCAAGCTCTTCTTGAAACTTCAATAATTTCTGCTCGAGTTGTGACACATTTTCATTGGGAACCCGAATACCATGTCCATCAATGGCCTTTGCTATTGTGATATCCTTTTTGATGTTCAAACCTTCCATTTTGCCCTTGTTTTTGTTCTTAACAGGACTTAGAGGAGGAGTGGGTAGAGGGCCCTTGGATCTCGTGGAATAGGATGATGTTGCTAGAATGCACGAACTAACCTTTGGGGAGGGGAATAAAAAATACAACAAAAAGTTGTCCAAGTTAGTGAGGATTATAAAAAAATGTTGCAATATTTAAACACTTAGTGCAGGAATATAAAGCGTGTCCCAATTTGGGAGCCTCGTTGTGCCCGAGGTAGGCCGAGCGAGAAATTGATTTGGAGAACTTAGGATGCTAAATGCCTCCTTTTATTGATAAGAAATAGACGAATCCCAAATTGACACTAAATAAATAGGACATGGAAATCACTAATGTCCATTATATTTTACAAAGCAAAAAATTCCTATCTACTTGGTCCCAGAAGGACCTTCCCCAGATTCGGCATCCCTGGCTCCGTCGAACAACTTTCTCAACTCGCAAAGTCCCAACAATAGGTAGGCTCTAGCTAGGTGTCCGCCTTCGGTTCCTTCAGCATTTTGGCAATCTTCGACCCTTTTTAGAAACTTTTTCTCCAACTCCACTATGCCTCGCTCAAAGTATCCCAGTCGCTTGTTGGAACTGACAAGCATGTCCTTCCATTCCTCAATTAGCTTTTGGTTGGACTCTTGGATTTTACGGTGCTCGTTTTCATATTCCCGGATCGTTTTGAGTAGTTGATTGTATTTGACCTGTGTCTCGGCCCTTTCATCTATGATTCTGTGACCTCGGGCAAACCCTGGTTGGCACATACCATCGGCATTATCTTCCAACCACCCTGAGTAGAAATGATCGCAACCAGCATGATACCTGTCTGGCTTGATAGTATCTCTCCCCATTATGATCTTGCAATGCCACATGTGCTGAGCTTGGCATTTGTAAGGACTATCATCTTCCTGGAATTCAGCTCGGAAATGACTCATCTTGTCGACCCTAGGTATAACTTGCTTTCTACCGACTTGTCTTATAACTTAGAGAGGGACGTAAGGATATGTTCCCCTTAGACCGATCAGTATCAGAAAAGGTGCATTTCTAGATCGGGTTATGAATTCCTCGATCGGAAACCACTTGAACATCCACTGGACCAGTTCTTCGGTTAGGTTATCAAATAGCTCTACCCATCCCTTGGCATCTTCTAGCTAAGCGAACATATTGGGCATGTAATTCATTCGCTTTGGATGATGGAAAGCGATATGATCATCCCAGTCCCTTCGTTGGATCTCTTGTCGGTATTCACCCCTTTGGAGGTGATCCATAAGCCAGAGTTAAAGTAGCAAATTGTAGCCCTCGAAGTGTTTTACGCCTTGTAGAAACTTTTAAAAAGGCTCGGTATATATCTGTGATGATCATGGGCACGATGGTGAATGGTTGCCCACCAATCCCTTCCATAAGGGTTTTAGTTACCATGGCTAGCCTGGTGTGGATCCTTGCTTTCTTTGTTGGAAACACTATCAACCCCAGAAAACAAAACATAAAGACGAAGACCCTTCGATGAATATGCTCCAAAGATGTAATGGCAAACTCATCCGGGTGGGTACGATAGGATTTGTTATGACCGTATCTCTTATATAAATAGTCAAAGGGGATGTAGGATTCCTTCAGATATGTCAACTTTGGATTCTTCTTTAAACCCATCATTTTGAGGAAACCCCTACACTTACGGTTCTCAGGCATCAGTAGACCCGAAATCTCCCAGACTAGACTGGCTAACCCTCCTATCTCTTCTAATAGGGGTGTCATTTCAATGTCCCCAAAACGGAACATAGCCCTTCACAATCCAAGAATAGTGTAGCAGCCTCTATGATCTTGTTGTTGGGTTGGATCTCTAAAAGGGACGGTAGATTTTCCAGATATTTTCGGATGAGAGTTTGATTGCTAGAGTGAAGATCTTTCCACTAGCTTAGCAACCTTGGATGGATGTTGGTGACCATGCCGAATCTAGGGACTTCGTGCCTCATATTTTTGCAAGGAAAATAAGGTTAGACCCCTACCCCCACCAAATTCGATTATTTACTACCAACAATTAGCATGACGCATTTCAGTTCTCCAAATAAATGCATAAAATGTGGTGATGTCCATTTGGGTTTAGGGAAACTCGGTGGACTTTGGACAAGGCTATCTTAAAGGGTCATTATGTGTACAGCATAACTGACCCAGCTAGCTTTGACCATGATGCATGCATAGTTTAAACAGAATAAGATTTCTATGGGGTTTTAGACTGGTACCCTTGAGCGGAAAACTCAAGAGGGATGGTTTTACCGCAAATATACCTTTCTGAATTTAGGGGGTAATAATATAGAAAGAGCCAAACCACTCATTATAAGTGTTGCTATGGTATTTGTTTGGTACGAGTGGAATATGATGTTGAGCATGATTATGCAACAATTAAAAAGCATGTTGTCACGTATTTGCATGTTTAAGAAAGCAGTAAATACAACAGTTTATAACAGTAAAGTAGCAATAAAGAAAAGAAAAGAAGAAGATAAGTTAGTTTTGCCTTGTAAAAGAAATTAAATGCTTAAAGGAATTCAAACAGGTAATTGCATATAAAGGGAAAGTACAAATTCACAAGTGCAATCTGAAATGGTAAAAGCCTAATTTTCCCCAACAGAGTCGCCATGCTACCGCGTCCCCTTTTTTCCCTCCTTACGTCGGGAGAATCGGGTTAATGACATTTGGGGTATAAGACGACTCGTTCCTTTTAGGAACTGGGTTTTGCATTTGAAGAGTCGCCACCTAATGATTTATGGTGCATAAGGTCACCTTCCAAGTATATTTCTAAGTTTTGCTTAATAACCAGAGATAGGGTAAGGGCTTGAAATTATCCTAAGGGGAAGGTGTTAGGCACCCCTCAGGATCCACTAGTGTGGTTCCCGGCCAAATAGTTCTTTATGAATTTGGTGCAATTAACATATAAATAGATAAGGCTTAAATAAGACGGGGTTTTAATACACAACGGCTTGAAAGTAAACAAAGTTAGAAAGGGCAATTATTAAAAGGCTGATTTTAAAACAAGGAGTTATAATGCTTTAAAGAAAATGAAAGAAAGGAGGGGGGTCATAGGTTTATTTATAATATGGATCACATCAATGTAATACCCGGTAATCACTCCTCTAAAGAGGGGCTACACATGGTATTAGCACACCGGTCATCATATCCATATCTACCCTTTCTCGTTTAAGGTGTTAAAGCGCGAATTGGTCTCGACCACTTTTGCATGCTATTACTCGCCCCATTTCTATCAGTCCCGAAGGCACTTAGGACTACTATTCCTAAAGGGAGGAATATTAGGCTGACTTGGAGTTTCAAAGGTGAAAATCTAAGGTGGCATACAAAACATATAAGACTGCACATTGAAAAGGAAGCACATATACACTGAAGGCTCATATATACCTCCTCAAACAAAGTAATCAAATAGCATGACTCAAACAACAAGTAAGGTCTGACTCTAAAGAATACTTGAGGAAAGGAGATTATTATTGTCGAAGCAGACCTGGTCTATTAAATGACTCAGTTAGGAAGCTCGAATCAGGCCTGCCTGCTGGTTGTAGCAATTACTAATTAACAGAGGCGCATTCAGTTTTATTATTTTTATTACCTAAGGCTTGCCTAAGTGTTTAGGTGAGACCTTAGGAATATGGCATCTATTGATGGTTCTGAATGTGGCAAAGTAGTAACAAACTTAAAACGAATGGTTTAAGCTCCTATAGGAATGCTTGTTAAATCGTGTTGATAGGAAGAGATTGAGTTATTTAAAACGAACTGGTTCAGAGTAGACTAATTTTAAAATTAGACTAGTTTCAGTTTCTGCAGATGATGGTGTCCACTACTGCTGATTTTTATTCCTATGAACATGATTTCTAGGATTACTGATTTTAGACCCTTATAGACATAGTATCTAATTGTTGATTTTAAACCTTTATAGACATTATGTCTAAATGAATAATTTTAACCCCTATAGGCATGATATCTAAATAAATTATGTTAAATCTTATAGACATAATATCTGGTAGACAATGGAAACATGCAGAGTTTTTACTTGGGAATTCCTATATATATAATTTATATACATTATACTGATTTTAACACGATGCCAGATTATAACCATTAGACCCTAAAATATGATATCTAAATGATGACGAATGTGCAGAATTTTAGATAATTCCCATAGGCAGGTTATCTATATGTGGAGTTGCACATGCAGGATTTAAAGTAAGTCCTATAGACATGGTTTTTGAACATAAAGTTGAACATGCAAGATCCTATAGACATGGTTACTAAATGCGAATTGAAATGTAGAATTAAAAGCAGTCCTATAGGCATGTTTTCTACCCTTGAGCATGCATAATTTCCCAACCCTTTTTCACTAGCCAGCCCCAAGCATTTATTACAACTTATAACAAACCAGAAACACCGAATTACATCTAGAGTATAAAAAAATTCAACCAGAGGAAGCCTGATTCTTGGTTCCTCCCTGAGCTATGGAATAAATTGCCTTAAGATGCCATGTTTCAAAGCCTTTCTCAGACCTGGGTGTGTCAGAGTTTCCTAAGGGTCTCAAAAAGACCTCGGGCAGTGCTTACACACAGGTTCATAGAACCAGACAGAGATAAGTGCAGTGTGGAAGGGCCAGACCTTATGTGTCCAAGTTCAGAGGGAGCTCATGGGTCCCAAGGCAAGGCTCACACAAGAGGGGCAAAACTTAAGTCTAAGAAGATAGTGGAAATGCAGGAATAAAGTTTTAAAACTACGGGGACAAAAGATTGGGGTGAAGGGTGGTAGGGAAATAGTAATTAGTAAAACACACTGTTAATAACTTCATACAAAAGGATCAGGGGTTGGAATCCATTGTAAGGAACCTATGTACTTAGGCATGGATCAATTTGGGCATGCACAACAATAGGAGGTGCTGGAATACCTATAAACCAATCAAAACACACAACAATTAGAGGATACATGGAGGTTATAATCACAGGGGGATCAGGTTTGGGTCATGCACAGCAATGTCCAATGCTATCATGCCCCAAACCAACCGCAGCTACCAAACACATTGGGGGATGGGGAATTAAGATTCACAAGCCATGATAAGTAATTGATAGAAGCATTAATTCAAAACAGAACAAGTAGGCTACAACATGCTTAATAATGGAAATTGGCTAAATGCAATTAGGGGACGAACAAGGATGAAAGAAACAGTAAAAAAACATATTGTTGATGAAGAAGATTAATTAGAACATACCAGTCAAGATGGAATTGCAGAGAAAAAATAAGAAAGCTTCCCACAGCCTAGCCTTGGCTTTCAGCCATCTAGGTAAGGCAGCAAAACAAGTAGCAATAGAGAAAAAAGAGAGATTTTAGTGGATTGTGTGTCTGAACTCAAGTGTTGTATGCCTTGTGTCCGTGTCTTTGAAAGAAGAGAAGGTGGGTATTTATAGTTTTGAAAACATGTGAGAAATAAGGCAGTAAATAAAGTTCAATGCAATTATGGAAGAAATAAGCAATCATAATCAATCAACCAAGTGATTCCCCTTTAATTGAGGAATCACTTGTTTAAGGGGGCTAATAGGTTTAAAAGAAGGAAAGAAAAAAATCAGTTTGTAGACAGACTGGTTATTACCATAAAAAGAAGACGTAAAACATTAAGTACACAATAGAGTCTAAGTACAGAGATACAAATGATTCAGCAAGTCAATAAGTAAGGAAATGGATCAATCACTTTAACAAGCGAGTAAAATTAGAGTTCACAAAAGAGAAGTTTTTGAAATCAGCCCCTAAAATTGAGCATCAATCAAAGAAGGGGCCTCAGCATATAAATAGAGTACACAAACAATAAACATGTTAGGCCAAACTATTGGCAAAAGTGACAGCATGCAATAGTACCAAATATTCGAAGCATGATAGTCAAGTAGACCAGGTCTCATTGAACCAGTAGTGAAAAAAAAATAGAGTGTCAGGAGCATGCAAAGGGTCTCACAGCATAGTCGAGTTTCAAAGATTGTAAGAACTTAGAATCAGAGGAATCACATAAGGGAAAGAGATGCTGAAACAAAGAAGTTCAAATCAAGCCAGGCATTCAAACGAGCAGTTTCAACTCAAAGACATAGGTTTTCTTTAACAATATTCAATCTTAAAAAAATGATAAACAAATAAGTTGAACAAGCAGTTTAGAAACTCGAATAGACCCAATTTTTTTTGGGTTTTCGACATCAATCGAGTCTAATGATGATAATCAAGTAAATTAGATAGATATTTAGCAAAATAGTCTCAGAAACTCGAATGAACCCAAAGAAATTAAAGTTTTTAACACCCATCGAGTCTGGGGATGATAAACAAGTAAATCAAACAAACACTAACAAATAATCTCAGAAACCCTAAAAATATCAAGGTTTTTATCATGCTAAACTCAGAAAAAGATTTTGGAGAGAAGAACTTGAAAGAAAACCTTAATCAGAAAAGGCATTTTAAAAACCATAGCAAGCGTGGATCTAAAGTGAACCTGCAAGGAGTCGAAGAGTTCTTAGATATTAGGGTTTCAGAAGAACCCCAAGTGACGAGAAAGGCCTTGAAAACCATTGATCTAAACAGGAGAGTCAAAGGTGTGACTCGAGTGGCCATGGCTGGCTGGAGAAGGGTCAGAGACGACCGGAGAATAGTCATCGAACAAAGACTGGACCAAGCCTCTTTAGAATCTAGTCATGAGACCACAACAGAAAGCACATAGAAGCCATGAGAGGCTGATACTAGTCTTAGATAATCCTGGGGAGCCGTGGATTAGGGTAGATTAAAGTGGCAGAGGCTAGGGTTTGGGGTTGTTGTAGAGAGGAGTTGAGAGAGGAGGGGAATTCAGAGGCAGCGTATGGTGGGAAATGGTAGGGTTTAGGGGGTCATTTAGGATTAATTTAGGTAAGGGGAATTTCTGGCCGTTGATCAAGAAGGATGAACGGCTTGGATTGATCGGGTAAATGGATCGGTCATGAAGATGGGTTTGGGTTGGATTAAATCAAAATTGGGTCAGGGTTTAATAGGAATTGGTCCAGGGTAATTGCGATTCAAATTGGGGTCCAATTTAGGCTATAATCGAAATAAAATGAGGCTAACTTTTAAATAGCCATTTATTTTCTATTTGATTTATAAAAAATAATAAAATAATTTCTCAAAATAAATTAAAGGTACTAAAATGATTTATAGTACATAAATAATTATTTAAAAATACAAACCTAATTTTATGAATATAAAACACAATTAAATCTAAAAAGGAGCTAATATTACAATTATACAATTTTAGCCTTAAAAATACTAAATATTTTTTGTAAAAATATGCAAAAAATCCCTTAGCTATATTTTAGCATAAACAGAAAAGTCCAATAAATAAATCATCAACACCAATAATTTTAGAAATAACTATTGGTTTGTCATGGATAAAATAGGGGGATAAATTGATTTAAAACCCTTTTAAAATTTAGAAAAAATAAGGAAACACTTGGACATACTTATATATGCATACATATGCCATTTGAAGGTAATTTGCATATTAAAATATATATAGGAAAAAATTGGGTATCAACAAGGACAACTCGGTAAAATCATGGAGGTCTACATCGACGATATGATGGTAAAGTCGGCAAAGAAAGAGGACCATATTGGTCATCTGAAAGAAGCCTTTGAAATACTAAGGCAGTACAAGATTAAACTGAATCCCAAAAAATGCGCCTTCGGCGTAGCTTTCGGAAAGTTCCTCGAATTCCTAGTATCACGAAGGGGAATCGAGGTCAACCCAGATCAAAAATCAAGGGAATCGATGCTATACCAGAGACACTAACCAGCAAGAAGCAGGTGCAGAAACTAACAGGACGAATAGCTGCTTTATCAAGGTTCATTTCACGCCCTCGGATAGATGCCCCAAATTCTTTAACGTGCTAAGGAAAGATCATGGGCTACAATGGAATGATGAATGGTTCGATGCCCTGAGAAAGCTGAAAACAAATTTGTCCTTTCACCCACTACTCGTCAAAGCAAACCAGGCGAATACCTACTAGTGTATTTGGCCGTTTCCGAAGTTGCGGTAAGCGCGGTCCTGTCCCGTGAAAATAAAGGTATGCTATCCCCGATTTACTATATCAACAAAACTTTAATCGATACCGAGACGAGATATCCTAACCTGGAAAAACTAGCTTTGGCATTGCTCGTAGCTTCAGGAAAGCTTAGACCATACTTCCAATGTCACCCCATAAAAGTGGTGACGACGTTTCCCCTAAGGGGTATCCTGCACAAAACTGAACTATCAGGCAGGATCGCCAAATGGGCCATAGAGCTAAGCAAGCACGATATAATGTACCAACCGCGAACCACCATTAAGTCGCAGGTACTCGCAGACTTCGTCGCTGATTTTAGCGCAGAGATATTGCCCGAGGTAGAACAGGAAGCACTACGTGGTTCTACACGTACCAACCTCTGGATCCTCTACACCGATGGTGCCTCTAACGCCTCGAGATCGGGATTGGGACTCGTCCTCGAGGTACCTACAAGCAAAGTAATTAGCCAGTCCATATGATGTACCGAGATGACTAACAACGAAGCCGAGTATGAGGCTGTGATTGCAGGTTTGAAGTTAGCCCTCAAATATGGCGCTCAACGACTCATCCTCCACTGCGACTCCTAACTCGTGGTGAATCAGGTCACCAGGACTTTCTAAATTAGAGAACAGAGGCTACAAAGGTACCAATCAGAAATCCACAAATTACTGCCAGAGTTCGACGAATGTCGCCTAGACCAAATACCCAGGGCCTAGAATATCGAAGCGGACGGTCTCGCTAAACTAGATGTGGCCACTAAAAATATCAAAAAGGAAAACGTGGTCACCATCCTTCATTCCAAAATAGACCACATCAAGGTACATTTTATAAACTTAACTTGGGACTGGCGTAACCGCTTTGTAGGCTATTTGCAGGATGGAACACTCTCGGAAGACAAAAAAGAATCCAAAAAACTCCGGGTACAGGCATCCCGGTACATCCTAGTAAACAGTAATCTCTACAAAAGAACGTTCAGCGGTCCTTTAGCCAAATGCCTTGGACCACACCGAACCAGGAAGGTACTGGAAGAAGTGCACGAAGGGCACTACAGCGCCCATACAGGAAATCACACCCTTGTCTGATGCTTTATCCACGCCGGGTACTACTGGCCCACCATGAAAAACAAAGCCACCGACTACGTCAGGAAGTGTGAACAATGTCAAAAGTACGCCCCTATAATACATCAAGCAAAGGAACTCCTTCATTCCGTCACTTCACCATGGCCGTTCATAAAGTGCGGAATGGACATAGTCGGCCCCCTCCCAGCATGGCAAGGTAAAGTACGCTTCCTCTTAGTTTTAACTGACTACTTTTCTAAATGGGTGGAAGCAGGTGCATAGACTCTGGTACGTGAGCAGGAAGTCATCACCTTCATATGGAAAAACATCATTTGCCATTTCGGCATCCCCAAAAATATCAGCTACGACAATGGTACTCAGTTCATCGAAAAATGGACGATCGAGTTTTTCAAAAAATGGCACATCAAATTATACTCTCCACGCCATACCATCCTGCCGCCAATGGTCAAGCCGAGTCCTCCAACAAAACAATAATGAATATATTGAAAAAGTAGCTTGAGGAAGCTAAAGGGCTATGGCCTAAACTGCTACCAGAAGTTTTATGGGCATACCGCACTATGCCAAAAACTAGCACAGGAGAAACGCCATCTACGGAACCGACGCAATTATACCCGTTGAGGTCAGGGAGCCCAGTTTGAGATACTTCAACAAAGCGGAACATGTAACGATGAAAGTAGGCTACTTGACCTAAATGAAGTTGAAGAATGAAGAGACATGGCCCACGTAAGAATGGTGGCTCAAAAACAGCAAGTAGAAAGATACTACAACAAGAGAGCCAAGGTACAACCGCTCAAAGTCGGAGACTACATCCTCAAGGCTAAGACACAAGCTTCAAAAGACCCTAATTAAGGAAAATTGGGAACAAACTGGGATGGACCGTACAAAATTATAGCTACAGCAAACAAAGGAGCATTCCAGTTAGAAAAACTGGAGGGAAAGATACTCCGAAACAACTGGAACGTTGCCCATCTCAAGTACTTCCACTTCTGAAAGAAGGCGTCACCTAAGTCGTACTCTTTTCCTTCATTCGGGTTTTGTCCCAATCTATTTTTCCCGGAGAGGTTTTTAACGAGGCAGCAAAGGAGACGTATCAACGATCGAAGTGTTGTTCATTACCTCGACCCATTAACAGGTTCTCTGGAGTGAAGTAATAAAGGGACTAGATATGTATAAGTGGATCTCCATTGTATGTGCGGAAACGTCATGTGATTTTCACAAGAACTTAACCAAATCTCCATTATATATATATATAAATGGATCTCCATTGTACGTGCGGGATCGACATGTGATTCTCACAATAACTTAGTCGAATCTCCATTATATATGTAGAGCAAACATATGATCCTTGTCTCTATTACATAAGCAAAATCATGTCTTCCTATGGGAGCACCACCAAATCTCCAAACGGAGAATGGCCAAGGCCATCGACGACAAGTTCGACCTAGTTCGAACCACGACAGGACTCTACTTCGATAACAGTTCAGATTAATGTCCCAATGGCCAAGTCCATCGACGACGACATAAGTTCGATCTCGTTCGAACCACGACGGGACTCAACTTCGACGACAGTTCGAAGCGACGTCCCAATGGCCAAGGCCATCGACGATGACATAAGTCTGACCTCATTCGAACTACGACGGGATTCTACTTCGGCGATAGTTCGAAGCAACATCCCAAAGGTCAAGGCCATGGATGATGACATAAGTTCGACCTAGTTCGAACTACGATGGGATTCTACTTCAGCGATAGTTCGAAGCAACATCCCAATGGCCAAAGCCATCGACGACAACATAAGTTTGACCTCGTTCGAACCACGACGGGACTCTACTTGGACAACAGTTTGAAGAAACATCCCAATGGCCAAGGCCATTGAGGCCAACATAAGTTCAATCTCGTTCAAACCTCGACTGGACTCTACTTCGACTACAGTTCGAAGCAATATTCCAATGGCCAAGGCCATTAATGATGACATAAGTTTGACCTCGTTTGAACTACGACGGGATTCTAATTTGGCAATAGCTCGAAGCAACATCCCAATGGCCAAGACCATCGACGACAACATAAATTCGACCTCGTTTGAACCACGACGGGACTCTACTTTGACGACAGTTCGAACCAACATCCCAATGGCCAAGGCCATCGATGATGACATAAGTTCAACCTCGTTTGAACTATGGCGTGATTCTAATTTGACGACAGTTCAAAGCAACATCTTAATGGCCAAGGCCATCGATGATAACATAGGCTCGACCTCGTTCGAACCACGACAGGACTCTACTTTGATGACAGTTCGAAGCAATGTCCCAATAGCCAAAGGCGTCAAAAAAAATATCACGTGCGCGATAAGTGCAGGAAAAATAAGCCAACAAAAGTAAATTTTACATTACAACAAAACATCATTTACATTTGCTCCTACAAACAGGCCCAAGTACGACCAGTACAAAAATCCCTGAACAAAAGAAAATACAAACTAAGTCTACCCATCGTCCCCAGTGGGATAAGCATCCTCGTACCATGAATCCGAAGCCAGATGACCCGCATGGTCAGAGTTGATATCGCCCCCGTCGGGAGTATGAGGGTCATACCCGCAGGCCTCACAAGCTTCACAAGCTACTGTATGAACGATCTCAAGCTCCACCTCAGTCACCCTTCCCTCGATAAGAAAATCCCTATACACATCCAGCTGGGACTCAGCGTGAACTCACAACTCATATAAATGACGAGGCACGGCCGGGTCGGCTGTAGGATAAGACGTGAAAGGCTGAGAGCGTTGACTCACCTCCTCCGCCCTCAGCAAGGCCATTTGACCGTTTAATGTAGCCAGATCCGCCTCCAATTCTATGATACGCCCTTCGAGTCCTGCAATCCGACAACCAAAGGCTTCCCTCTCCAGTCAGTTTTGACCTAGAAATACGGAGGCCATCTTCCAAAGACACCGATTCAGAAATGGCTGCCACCAGCTTATCAGCGCTAACGTTCAGCTCGCCCTTAAGTCCCTCTATCTCCACTGTCTTGACATTCAAATAAGTGGTCAAGTCAGCAACCTTTAACTACAAGTCGACATTCTCAATCGTTACCCCTTTGCTCAATTCGAGCTCATCTGATGTTCTACACGTCAATACCATACAAGAGGGGGGTGATTTATATGGTACCTAATTTTTGCACTAGAAGAACTTGGTTCTTCTAGATGTACTTACTATTACTGTTTGCGGAATTAAGAGTGCATAAAATAAAGAACACAGAGATTTTTACGTCGAAAACACCTGGCTCAAAAGGTGAAAAAACCACGACCTACTAATCAGTAGGATTTTCCCAAACTTCCACTAAAATCACTGAGCAAAAATAGCATTTACAAAACTCTTGTAAACCTAAGGATTAAACTCTAATCCCAGTGTGGCAACCAGCCTCTAACTGCTGCAACACTTTCAA
>MU687270.1:0-37850 GCA_026770625.1 Nicotiana glauca
CTTTTATTTTGTATCCTATCCGTGTATAGTTCTATATTGCGGCTGTTTCTCCATTCTTTTTCGTGTATTCTCCTTCTTTTTTTTATATTGTGTATTGTCTGTATTTATAGTGATGGGGTGGGAATAGTTTTGGGGGGAAAATATTTTGGGGAAGATTTTGGGGGGGAAATATTTTGGGGTTGGTTTTGGGGGGAAAATATTTTGGGATTTTCAAATGCTTGGCCAATTTGAATTTAAGACCAAGCCTTTTCACTTCCCTCTTCGTTTGTTGTTCTTCTCTTTCTTTAATTAATAAAAAACCTTAACTAAATTCCTAAATTAATTCAAATTGTAAAATTAAGCTAATTAGTTAACTATGTAAAAATGATCATTTTTTGATTTTTTGATTAATAGCNTCTTTAAAATGTTTGAAATGTAACTAAATAAAGAAAAATATCTAAGAATCAATTAAAAATATTTTTTGTCTATTTTTAGGAGTTATTTTAATGTAGGGCAAAAATCACGTGCTTACAGTAGTCATTAAGAAAAAAAAAAGGAACGTTGGCTTGTTTGCTTTATTTACGATCTTCCTGAACTACGCAAAGATCTGATTCATGTGGGGGTCATGATACATAGGCAACCTACGTAGGGTTCGATCAAATCATTTTTTTTATTTATAAGAGAAAAAGGAAAAGAAAAAAAAGAAAAAAAAGGGAAAGAAGAAGGAAAAAAAGAGGTAAAATTGTGGGATGTGAGATATGAGAGAAAGAAAAGAGTGATGATTAAAAAAAGAAATGAAGAAAATTGGGCAAGCCAGGAGGTGCTAAAAAAGCAGAGAAAAGAAAGGATTGAAATGAACAAATTGGGATAATGCCAACTGACCTTCGTACCCTCGAAGTTATTTTAGAACTGATAATTATGGCTAGGTGCATCGCATTAAATGTGATATTTTTAGCTGGTAAATGCCCTAACCCTACCATGATGACTTCATTTGGTTCCTCTTTGTTCTCATTATAGAAAAGGGTGGTTGGTTTGTGGTTCTTAAGTTAACTTGTCCATACAACACAAGGTCAAAGAGTAAGGTAGCTATGGCTAGCAAAAACTTGGGCACAAGAGTTGTTGACTCGTCAAGGGAGTTTGTGGAGTCGGAGTCTGAATTGAAAGAGGAGGTCTAAAGTGTGAAGCAGCAGATGACAGAAATGTATTAGTCTTGGATCATGGAGCATCCTCCACCTTCATTCCCCACTAACTACACTGAATACCCTGCAACTATCCTGCCACTATCACAAATCCAGATTCCCACTACTGCTGATATCTCCCCACAACCGTTTCACACTCTACCCGCCAAAGCCACCTCATATACCGCTCTTTTGGCCACTCATGCTCTTACAGCTCCTCCACCAGCTACTTTTCCTCGATCCTCTAACGAGACTGTGTTCAAAGTCCCCGATGCCCAACACTATGCTCTAGAACCAACTTTCAAAGTCTCGGATCCATACTCTCAAGCTCCTCATTTTGAGGCTCTGGTGAAACTGAAAAGCCTGGTAAGACAGTGGAGCAAGATGAGATATCCAGGAAGGTGAAAATCTTAGAGCAGTCTTTAAGAAACATGCAAGGGATAGGGAGCCAGATGAGCGTGTCTTACAAAGACTTGTGTTTGTTTCCTGACGTCCAACTGCCTGCTGGGTTTAAGATGCCAAAGTTTGATTTATATGACGGGCACGGGAATCCGTGGCCCATTTGAGAGGTTACTGCAGTAAGATGAGTGGCGCCCGTGGGAAAGACAAATTATTGATGGCGTATTTTAGTCAGAGTCTGAGTGGGGCAGCTCTGGAGTGGTATACCCGCCAAGATGCTAACAGGTAGTACACGTGGGACGATATGGCTCAGGCCTTTGCCAGGCACTTTCAGTATAATATAGAAATCGTTTCGGATCGTATGTCCCTCGCCAAGATGGAAAAGAAGCCTAATGAAAGCTTTAGAGAGTATGGGCTCAGATGGAGAGAGCAAGCTGCTAGAGTCGATCCCCCGATGAAAGAAAAAGAGATGGCCGACTACTTTCTTCAAGCTCAAGAACCAACTTACTTTGGCATTTGATCACAGTTGTGGGAAGGCCTTTTAATTATGTGATAAAAATGGGAGAGATGGGTTGAAGTCAAGCAAGATCATGAACTATTCTACTTTAAAAGCAACAACAAAAGCAGCTCAGAACAACACAGGAAGCTTGCCGGGTCAGAAGGAACATGATGATGTTGCCATGGTTGTTTTAGAGTTACCACATGGACCAAAGCGTCCGCTTCACCAATATATCCAACCTCAACTCCAATCCCAAACCTATCCCCGAGCTCCACATAATCCACCTCAGTATTATCCTCCGAACAATGTCTGGTCATATGTCCAACCACCAGGTCACTCCTTATGGCGAGCGCCAGCACCGCATAATGCATTCTTCCCTTCACAACATTTTCGAGCACCCAAAAACCCTAGAAAACAGGGGCAAGGAAGAGAACAAAGGCAAAGAAATAGTTTCACGCTAATTGGGGAGTCCTACACAAGCTTGTTTGAAAAGTTAAAGCATTCTGGCCCGATTGAGCCGCTCCTCGGCTATACTCTAGACCCATATGCAAAAGGCTTTGATCCTACTGTACGATGCATGTACCACTCTAATGTCCAAGGACATAGCATTGAATACTGTCGTTCTTTGAAAAAGGGAAATAGAAAGAATGATTCAAGATGGGGTAATTATGATCAATGACATTGACAGGGAGCACGCGAATCCTCTTGGGAACTTGTTGACTGAAGTTGATGATATTGAAGTTGGTAATGGTCTTGGCAATATTGATGTGGAACTCAATGGATAAGATGCCGTGCTTGGTAATTGGAAAGACGCTCCATTTCTTGGTCAGCCGGAGAGGAGTTTTGTGGTTTATTTTATTGTCATTTCTGTTGTCCGGGTTATTTTCAGGGTTGTAATCCGGATATTTTCTTGTGACTCAAACCCTTCTATCCTTTTATTTTGCCTAGTTTGTTTAGACGTAGTAGCTCGTTTAGTGTTTTCTAGGTTTGTTCCAAGGTTGTAACCCCAGTTTAGTTTGCTTGTGTTGTTGTTCAAACCCTTTCACCATCGGTCTAATGCAATTTTCTTTTTTCTGTTATTTCTAGTCATTTTTGTTTAGTTCTCTTTTCCTTTTATAGTTCTTTTCCTGTTGACTTTAGTGGCATGACATGCACGCGTAATTCTCAGCATGGTCTTAAAAAGTTAGTTTAGTCATGAAGTAATGAAACAATTTTGAAGATGATAGGGACATTTGAGGAAAATATGTAAAGACATTTTGAGATCACTTCAAGCCCGAATTGTGTGAAACTGGGGTAGACAGAATAAAGAAACAATATTGAAACGCATCAGATTGAAGCTAACAGCAAGTTTGACCCAAATTGGCAAGGGCCGTTTGTGGTAATGAGATTGAGAGTGTTGTCTAATGATGCTTTGTATTTAATAGATGTAGAAGGCGAATGTGTGGATATGATTATCAAGTCTGGCACAATCAAAAGATGTTACAAATGTTTTTCTTGGTTTGTTTAATCGTGTTGTTAGTGCTTGGCATGTTTTGAAGATTGGAATGACGAAGGCATTTTATTTGCTATTTAAACACCTTATCCTTTGTTACCCCTTTGAGCCTTATTTATTTTCTTTCATACCCCTCTTTTGGAATCAGTAGAGAAGATCATAAACACAAGCGTAAAAGATATATAAAGAAAAAAGAGAAAAGAAAAGAATGAAAAGAGAGAGAAGGAAAAAAAGGAAGAAGAAAACAAAAGAAAAAGAGAAGAAAAAGAAGAAAAAAACAACAAAAAGAAGAAAAAGGAAGAAGAAAAAAAAGAGAAAAGGAAAAGAAAAAGATCAACAACAAAAGTAGTCCCATGAACTACGTTCGACCTGATTCCTTTTAAGGATACGTAGGCAGCCTCACAGTTCGGTCCCATCAAAATAAAATCCAAGGCCCCCAAGCAAAGAAACTGGGGCAAAAGTTGTGGTGTTGTAAGAAATCTGATTCCAAAAGTTGTAATTTTTAACCCATTTGAATTGTTTTGAGCCTTTGATACCATTTCTTTCTAAACCCTATCCAGAAGCCCACGTTATGGTCCAAAGAAAGACCTTCTGATCAGTCTTCAAAAAATGCCAAGTCAAGCAAGTAAAGGTGATTCATGTCAGGGGAAACACTCTGATCCAAGCAGGAAAGATAATGAAAATGAGAGAGTCTTATTGGTGAAAACCCTCACGGGCACCGTAAAGCGATGAAAGCTGAGAGAAATAAAAAATAAGAGTCTTATTGGTGAAAACCTTCACGGGCACCTTGAGGCGACTGTAAGTTGAGAGAAAGAACAAAATGAGAGAGGCTTGATAGTGAACACCCTTCGGGCACTACAAGTCGAATAAGGATTGTGAATCAGATTGGATAGGCGGAGCATTGAAGCCCAGTTTCACGGCGAAAAGGTACGACAAGAGCTGAACATCAGATTTGCTTAACAGAATAGGCCACAGGTGCATGTCATGGTCATTAGAGTTGGTATCCATATCCGATAGGTTTCTACTTTGTAGTTTTCTTGTTAGGAATCATCTCTTTCCATTGTCCTCTACTTTGTTCCTTTTGTCTTTTTTACTTCCTCTTCCTAAGTCTGTTTGGTCAGAACAAGTGAGAAATGACTTTAAAATTTGCCACCAACTTTCCAATTGCACAAAACGGGATCTGGTGAACACATCAAAATATCATAAGTCAGGAAAGAACAGCAAGCACGCTGAGTTGGCAACAATCAACAGTCTTTGGGATCCTTGTGAAACGCAAAGGCTTGGTATATATCAATTCTTGAATAATGCAACAGATTAAGGGTTAGGGTGAACAGATCAAAGGTATTTCCTATGATAAGATTGACAAAGGGTGGTAAACCAGTGACGAACAAAATCTTCCAAGCAGAAATCAAAGTTATCATGGCAAATGAGGGAGCCGTAGACCTCAAGGACAGGACCAGTGGCTTAGAAAGAACAGCATATGCAATGAGGGCGTGACAAGTGCGTGCTTTAGGGTTCATGCGAGACACAAAGGTTGGTTAAGGAGCAATGAAACAAATAGAAGGTATGGGGTTTGAACGGAGAAGAGGTATATTCTGTGTTAAGGGCGACAAAGGAAGTGGTTAGTCAAGGAACGAGCAAGGTCTTTGAATGGAAATCAGTTATCATGACAAATGAAGGAGCAACAGACCTCAAGGCCGAGGCCAGTGGTTAAGTCAAAAAAGAACAACATATACACGGAGCGGGGGCAATGGACGTGCTTTTGGGATTCATATGAGACATAAAGCTTGGGGAGACTCCAGTTCATGCAATGCAACAAATAGAAGATACTGGGTCCAAATGGAGAAAAGGTATTTTATATGATGAGGCTGACAGAGAAAGGGGTTAGTCCATAAACAAGCAAGGTCTTCGAGTGGAAATCAGTCATCATGGGAAGTGAGGGAGCAATCTCCCTCAAAGTTCAAGGCCACAAACCAACCACCACATTTTAAACTGACAAGATTTTTCTTTGATTGTAATAGGGGCAGAAAATTTTATTTGTTTTGGAGAAACTCTCCGTAAGGGAAAGAACAATAAACAAAACCGGTTTGACCGTAAACTCTCAGGACCCTCCTGGAAAATGGGACTTAGTTTAAATTTTAAAACAATAATGATTAGCATAATTTAGCCTAAATGTACCTCAAATAAATATAAGTTGGTTTCAAAGTTTGCATGTTTAAGATGGGAGTCAATTAAGATTTTTCAGGACCCTCTTAGATAATGGGACGTAGTTTTAATGTTTGCTTAGATAACAAGATATAGTGGAAGTCGTACCTTCAGTAGATATAACTTAGGTTAAAACTATCTTTTAACTAGAAGTTGTCAGGACCCTCCTGGATAATGGAGAGTAGTTTAAGACCCTATTAGATAACAATATTTAGTGAAAATCACATCTTTAGAAGACATAACTTAGATTTATAATGGTCATTTAATTAAGAGTTGTTAGGACCCCCTGGATAATGGAATCTAGCTGCCAAATTCTTAGTAATATTTGGTAATATGATTCAGTTTAACACTCACATATGTGACCAGCTACCAAACTGGGACAGAAAATTTTCTTTGTCTTGTCTACTTTTGTCGAAATCAGGTACCCACTTGGAGAACAGGGAGAATTAATTCAAGTTCAGTAGTCAGGAGCCCGCCTGAAGAACAGAGGAATACATTTCAAGTTTTAGCAGTCAGGAGCCCGCTTGAAAAGCAGAGGAATACATTTCAAGTTTTAGCGGTTAGGAGCCCGCCTGAAGAACAGAGAAATACATTTCAAGTTAGCAGTAAGGAGCACGCCTGAAGAACAGAGGAATACATTTCATGTTTTATCAGTTAGGAGCCCGCCTGAAGAACAGAGAGAGTACAATTCAAGTTTTAGCTTTCAAATTATTTATTAATGTCTGGTAATACAATGCCCAGCCACCAAACAAGGGCAAGAGATTTTCTTTGTTCTATCTGTTTTGTTAAAGTCAGGAGCCCGCCTGAAGAACAGAGGAATACATTTCAAGTCAGGAGTCCGCCTGAAGAACAGAGGAATACATTCAAGTTTTAGCAGTCAAGAGCCCGTCTGAAGAACAGAGGAGTACATTTAAAGTTTTAGCAGTCAGGAGCCCGCCTGAAGAACAGAGGAATACATTTCAAGTCAGCAGTCAGGAGCCCGCCTGAAGAACAGAGGAATACATTTCAAGTTTTAGCAGTCAGGAGCCCGCCTGAAGAACAGAGGGAGTACAATTAAAGTTTTAGCTTTCAAATTTTTATTAATGCCTTCTAATATAATGCCTATCCACCAAACTGGGGCAAGAGATTTTCTTTGTTGTATCTGTTTTGTTGAAATCAGGAGCCGCCTGAAGAACAGAGGTATACATTTCAAGTCAGCAGTCAGGAGCCCGCCTAAAGAACAGAGGAATACATTCAAGTTTTAGAAGTCAGGAGCCCGCCTGAAGAACTGAGGAATACATTCAAGTCAGCAGTCAGGAGCCCTCCTGGAGAGAAGGGAATACATTCAAGTCAGCAGTCAGGAGCCTGCCTAGAGAGCAGGGAATACATTCAAGTCAACAATTAGGAGCCCGCCTGGAGAGCATGGGAATACATTCAAGCTCAGCAATCAGGCATCACGTGGAGAAAGAAAAAACATCTCAAAGTGTAGTTGGCAGTCAGATGTCCACCTGAAGAAAGGGAAAACATCTCAGATTATAATTAAATTAGAAACAAAAGAAGATCGCGTTAAAAATGCGGGCCAACAATCCGAGGTGATCAATAGAAGTTAGTCACAATAAAGGAAAAAAAGGGAGAAGGGCAAGAAGTTAATCCAAATGCAGAAGTTGATGGAAGATGTGAGCTGCTTAAGACATGATTGAAGTCACAAGCATGGTGTGGTGCCCGGGTTTGGTCTGAAAAGCCGAGGAAGAATGAACTAGCACCTGCAACCGGCAAGCGTCAAGGTTTAAATCCAAAGCGTGCATAAAGAACCATTCAAGACTCGAGATCAAGCTTTAGAAGACTTATAGATAGGAATCTTGTAACTCATAGTTGACAGGCTTAGTTAGTCTTTTCATTTCTTTTGATTTGGATGCAATAACAGGACCACGGATCGGAACCTCGACTGGCTCTCCACCTCGGCATACTCCATCATCGCACTCATTTCTGAACTACACGTGTCCTGATACCTTTATAGCCAAGGATATGTAGGCAGCTGAGATACCAGGTCTCGGTCAAATTCCCCTTTTCTCTTAGTTTTGGTCTTTTTAGATAAGGGTCGGGTCAAAAAACCTGTCTAGACATTTTTTGTCTGAAAACTCTTCGCATTTCCACTCAAAAAGGGGCAGCTGTAGACATGTGATTTTTGACCATCCCTAAGATTTTTTATATTTTAGCATGTAAATATTTAATTCAGGCCTAATAGCATTATTTTAACTAATTTTTACTATTTTACTTTATTTTCTTACAAGAAAACGAAAAATTACAAAATAGGTCCATTAATATTTTGTGGTCATTTTTAATCTTAAAAAAATATAAAAATAGTATCTTATCTTTATTTTTATATAATCCTGAAAACACAAAAAATAGTTTTGTGTTTTATAGTTTAGTTCAATTAATTAAAATTAGTTTTATATTTTTATATTATAATTATACATAATTTTAGAAGGAGGAATTAGTTTTTAGGTTGGTTTATCCTGTTTTTATAAATCTTGTAGTCCATTTTTTTTAATCTTTGGCCCAATTTCCTAGCCCATAATCCCTAGGCTCATACCTCTAACCTAATCCCTACCCCTATATAATAGTACCTACACCCTAAATGCAAGGACACACAAAAGAGATCTAACAGCCGCAATACCAAGAGACATCCCCCTTGTCATCTTCTCCACAAGCTAACCTAGAGACTAAAGAGTGACCTTCCCCCAGAAATCGTTCTTCAACAGAATTCCTCATGAGCCATCTTTCAAGGCTAAGGATTAGCAGCCGCTGAACACAAAACCACAACCCCTGAAAATCGAGCTTCTTCTTCCTGAACAAAAGAACCCTACACTCTAACACCTTCAGCCGTTCAACACTCACACAAAGAGCCTCACCATCACACCCTTAACCAGCGATCGCTTCGATGCAGTCGGCCAAGCTCGACGAAAAACAAATCAAGAAACGCAGCTGCCGGACTGCCTTAGGATCTTAAATTTACATGGAGTTAAGGTCATTGGAGAGTAGTTCCCCGCACGAGGTCTGAAACTCTTTGGTATTGTCCGTCGAGGTGACAGCCGATTGATTCTGTTCCGATCGAGATCTAGTCTCGCGCTCATAGTTGCTATTGTAACCCGTTTACACTAAAGCAATAAAGGTCCGATTTTGTTGATCCTTAATCTCTCTATTTGATATGTTGCATAGGCTTGGAGTTTGGTTTGAGTGTATTTTACAGTTGTAGCCTAAAGTGGTTTATTTTACAGTTGTTGAAATTATCTATATGTTTGTGCACCTGGAGATTAGTACTTGTCCTTTTTCTCTTTAATGATTACATTTAAGTTAGTTATTGTGATGGAATTTGCAAAGGACATGAGAAACGTTATTTAACAAGGTTAAAGAAAGAAGCAAATGTAACTGATTCTGTTATTGAACCTTCTATTTATGGTTGGGATTATGCTAAAATTAAAGGTCTAAGGATAGATATCGGTCAAGCTTAGGAAAGGAAAATAGTTTGGTTTTGATGTAAGAATGAAGTGAGAATTAGGTATAAATGGATCCTTGTAATTTTAATGCTGATTTTATTATTAGGGTGGCTAGGAGCATGCTTTGACCCTTAATATTCATAAACATCGTACTTGCTTTAGGCTCGTTATTTAATAATGTACCTTCCTAAACTCGGGTGCACATTTATGTGACCCAAATTCAAATCTCAACGTTAGATAAAATGTGTTATGGACTACGGGTGTATTTATGTGACATGGTTCGAAACACATTTTAAATGATGTTGCAATCTTCCTTTAATTAATTGAATAAAAGCGGTTTAAAAGTTAAATGCATATAGGTTCAAGATGTTCTAAAATTAGATAATAGGCCACTTATAACAGTTGAGCGACTGTGCTAGAACCACGAAACTCGGTAATGCCTAACACCTTCTCTCGGGTTAACAGAATTCCTTAATCGAATTTCTGGTTCGCGGACTGTAATACAGAGTCAACCCTTTCCTTGATTCCTTATTTGAATCAGTGACTTGGGACACCATTAATTATCCCAAGTGGCGACTCTGAATCTTTTAATTAAATAATCCTGTTTTGATTGCCCCTTCAAGTTGGATATAACACCCTTTATTATACCCCTTCCGGGGGTGTAGTAGAAAAAGGAGGTGTGACAGCTCTGGTGAATCTACTGGAGACAAGAACCCAGAACTTCGGTTCAGGGTTCGAGAATTCGAGCTTGGAATAATTGTTGTATTTGGCTTTGTTTATTATCTGATTTTATTACATGTTTGGGACTAATGTGCAAAACGTTGCTTTTTACCGCTTTGATATTATCTGAACTGTATATATAAAACTGTTACGAAACCCTTCTCTTCTCATCTTCGGGGATGTGCTCGCTGGCCGAGACTATCTATTCTGTTAGTGTCATACCTTGAATACGAAAGAGGCTCGAACAAGTTACTAAGCTGGATGGCCTTTCGGTTCCCAGTATGTATCCCCCTCCTTGACTCGAGTTGTCCGCTCGGGTGCACAGTCTAGAACATTTACCAAGGTTTAGAACCTAGAATAACTCAACCTCATGTCGGATCCCTACTAGGAACGCTTATTTTCATCGTGTGCATTTGACTTAGGGGACTCAACACAGGGATTGGGTCTGTCTAAGACAGATAAACCCGGAATAACGGACCATCTTGATGCATCCTATGTGCTACAAGTTGTATTTATCCAAGGGTAAAAGGGTCATTTGGCGGACCAATGATAGTTGAGGGCAAATAAAAAATAAAAAAAAAGAGAAAAAGAGAAAAAAGCAAAAAAGAAAAAGAGAGGTAGAAGGGTGAAGATAAAGTGAGTGGGGCCCAATGATACATTCTGTCACATTTTTGTTAAGGAAAAAAAAAGAAGCTTGAAAATTCAAAAAGATTTTACACTTTTTCATCATTTTCAGAAAATCAAAAATAAAAAAAGGGGAAAAGAAAATCCAAAAAAGATTTTTCATGTTTCATCAGTTTTGAAGAAAAGCAAAAAAAATATGCTTTCTCTAAATTAGTTGTTTTTTTAATTCTCAACTATCCAATATGCCCGAACTACGCATACCCGATTCTTGTCTTTCAGGGTGTGATACGTAGGCAACCCACATAGGGTTTGGTCTTCATAGAAATCTTTGGTTCTTGACTTTGCAGTGTATTAACCAAATTCTACACTTCTACCCACCTTTTGGCCAAATAAGCCATTTTGCAAAAATAGCCTCAATCATGTCTTGCATGTGTCTAGTAGGAAATATTTTTTTCTCACATGGTGTTGTTTTAACTTTTCTCATACAGGTGTGGATCATTTACCGGAGATTGAGCATGACAGATACTCCAGGATCACTGCATTCGGGAGTTGCCCGAGGAGTTTTTATGTTTTAGAGTCTTTTGTTCATGTTGTACTTTCTAGTCCTATAAAGTAGTATTCAGTCATTTAGTTGATTTTTGAGTTTGTAATAGTCTAGTTAAGTTTGCCGAGTCTTTTGTTATTTTATTTGAAAATGTATTACAAGTCAAAAAATCGAAAAAAAGGAAGTAAAAAAAAATTGCGTTTTTGTCATTCCGTGATAAGTTTTCTTTAGGACTTAAAATAAAAATTGGTTTTATATTTCCTTTACTATCATAGGACCAAAAATTAAAAAGGGAGAATATTTGTGCACCTGGAGATTAGTACTTGTCCTTTTTCTCTTTAACGATTACATTTAAGTTAGTTCTTGTGCTGGAATTTGCAAAGGACATGAGAAACGTTATTTACCGAGGTTAAAGGAAGAAGCAAATGTAACTGATTCTGTTATTGAACCATCCATTATGGTTGCGATTGTGCTGAAACTAAAGGTCTAAGGATTTATATCGGTCAAGCTTAGGAAAGGAAAATAGTTTGGTTTTGATGTAAGAATGAAGCGACAACTGGGTATAAATGGATCCTAGTAATTTTAATGCTGATTTTATTATTCGGGTGGTTATGAGCATGCTTAGACCCTTAATATTCATAAACATCATAGTTGCTTTAGGCTCGTTATTTAATAATGTACCTTCCTAAACTCGGGTGCACATTTATGTGACCCAAATCCAAATCTCAACTTTAGATAAAATGTGTTATGGACTGCGGGTGCATTTGTGTGACTTGGTTCGAAACATATTTTAAATGACGTTGCAATCTTCCTTTAATTAATAAAATAAAAGCGGTTTAAAAGTTAAGTGCACATAGGTGCAAGATGTTCTAAAATCAGATAATAGGCCACTTATAACAGTTGAGTGACCGTGCTAGAACCACGGAACCCGGGAATGCCTAACACCTTCTCTCGGGTTAACAGAATTCCTTACCCGGATTTCTGGTTCGCGGTCTGTAATACAGAGTCAACCCTTTCCTCGATTCAGGATTTGAACCGGTGACTTGGGACACCATTAATTATCCCAAGTGGTGACTCTGAATCTTTTAATTAAATAATCCCGTTTCAATTGTCACTTCAAGTTGGAAATAACTCCCTTTATTATACCACTTCCGGGGGTGTAGTAGAAAAAGGAGGTGTGACACCGACATCGCCTACCATATAAGGTCTCATAAGGAGCCATCTGAATAATCGTCTGGTAGCTGTTATTGTAGGCGAACTCCGCTAAAGGCAAAAACTGATCTCACGAGCCTCCAAAGTCAATAACACAAGCACAGAGCATATCCTCCAAAATCTGAATAGTCCGCCGGACTGCCCGTCCGTTTGGGGATAAAATGCAGTGCTCAACTCAACCCGTGTGCCCAACTCTTACTGAACTGCTCTCTAGAAACACGAGGTAAACTGCGTACATCGTTCAGAAATGATAGACACAGGCACACCATGAAGGCGAACAATCTCCCAAATATAGATCTCAAATAACCTCTCAGAAGAATATGAGATTGCCACAGGAATGAAACGTGTTGACTTGGTCAGCCTATCAACAATGACCCATAATGCATCGAACTTCTTCCGAGTCTGCGGGAGTCCAGTAACGAAGTCTATAGTGATCCACTCTCACTTCTATTCGGGAAGCTAAATCCTCTGAAATGAACTACCGAGCCTCTGATGCTTGTACTTAACCTGCTGACAATTCAAACACCGAGCCACATATGCAACGATAACCTTCTTCATTCTCCGCTACCAATAATGCTGCCACAAATCCTGATACATCTTTGCGTCGCCCGGATGATTAGAGTACCGGGAGCTGTGAGCCTCTTCTAAAATCAACTCTCGGAGCCCATCCACATTAGGCACACAAACTCGACCCTGCAATCTCAAAACTCATCATCATCTAAGGTAACCTGCTTGGCACCTCCGCGCTCCACCGTGTCTATAAGGATACAAAAATGGGGATTATCATACTGCCGATCACGGATACGCTCCAATAATGAAGAATGGGCGACCGTGCAAGCAACACACGATTGGGCTCAGAAACATCCAGTCTCACGAATTGATTGGCTAAAACCTGAACATCCAAAGCAATAGTCTCTCACCTACCGAAATATAAGCAAGACTGCACATACTGGCTGACTTCCTACTCAAAGCATCGACCACTACATTGGCCTTTCTCGGATGATATAAGATGGTGATATCATAATCTTTCAACAACTCCAACCACCTCCTCTGCCTCAAATTCAACTCCTTTTGATTGAACAAATACTGAAGACTCTTGTGATCTATGAACACCTCACATGCCACGCCATACAGATAATGCCTCCAAATTTTCAATGCGTGAACTATGGCTACCAACTCCAAATCATGAACCGGATAGTTCTTGTCATGAATCTTCAACTGCCGCGAAGCATAGGCAATGACCTTGCCATCCTACATCAACACTGCACCAAGTCCAATACAAGAAGCATCACAATAAACTGTATCAAGCCCTGAACCTGTGGGCAAAACAACCATTGGTGTCGTAATCAAAGCTGTCTTGAACTTCTGAAAGCTCACTTCACACTCATCCGACCATCTGAATTGGGCACCCTTCTGGGTCAACCTGGTCATTGGGGATGCAATAGATGAAAACCCCTCCACAAACCGACGATAGTAGCCTGCCAATCCCAAGTAAGGCCTGAACACTTGGTTCATCAAATCCATGAAAGCTGCTGCGGCATTTGTCAACCAGAATGACATCACTAAGAACTCATAATGCCCGTACCGAGTGCAGAAAGCTGTCTTAGGGACATCAGATGACCTAATCCTTAATTGATGGTAGCCAGATCTCAAGTCAATCTTTGAAAATACCTTGGCGCCCTGAAGCTGATCGAACAAATCATCAATCCTCGGCAGAGGATACTTATTCTTGACTATAACCTTGTTCAATTACCGGTAATAAATACACATTCTCATTGACCCATCCTTCTTTTTAACAAACAACACCGGCGCACACCAAGGCAAAACACTGGGTCTAATGAAACCCTTCTCTAGAAAATCTTGTAACTGCTCCTTTAACTCTTTCAACTCAGGCGGGGACATACGATACGGCGGGATAGAAATGGGCTGAGTGCCCGAAGCCAAATCAATGCAGAAATCAATATCCCTGTCGGGTAGCATACCCGGTAGGTCTGAAGGGAATACTTTAGGAAACTCACGGACAACGGGCACAGACTCAATAGAAGGAACCTCAGCACTAGAATCACAAACATATGCCAAATAGACCAAATACTCCTTCTCGACCATACGCCGAGTCTTCACATATGAGATAACACTATGGATAGAATGACTATGAGTCCCTCTCTACTCTAAATGAGGCAAACGTGGTAAGCTAAGCTCACAGTCTTGGCATAATAGTCCAAGATAGTGTGGTAAGGTAATAACCAATCCATCCCCATCATAACATCGAAATCAACCATGTCCAAAAGGAATAAATCTACAAGAGTCTCAAGACCACCAATCACCACAATACAAGAACGATGGACTCGATCTACCTCAATAGAATCACCCACCGGTGTAGGCACATTAACAAAAGCAATTAAAGAATCACTAGGCATGACCAGATACGGTAAAAAATAAGATGACACATAGGAGTACGTAGACCCTGGATCAAATAAAACTGAAGCATCTCTGCCACAAACTAGAACGGTACCTGTAATAACTACATCTGAAGCCTCAACCTCGGGCCTAGGTGGAAGAGCATAATATCTAGGCTGGGCCCCACCACTCTGGACTACATCTCTAGGTCGGTCTGCTATTGGCTGGCCTCTGCCTCTAGCAGTCTGAGCTCCACCTCTAGCACCTCTACCTCCACCTCTAGCACCTCTACCCCCACCTCTAGCTGGCTGGGCGGCCTGTGGAACACCTGGTGCCTGAACCATAGCATGGGAATCTTGATGAGGAAAATTGCTCGAAGTTCAAGGGAAATACCTAGCAGTGTGCCTCGTGTCGCCACAAGTAAAACAAGCACTCGGCTGCTTGGGCTGACGACCCTGGAAACTCTGAATCGGCGGTGCACTAATAGGAGTTGGTGGTCCACTGTAGGACTGCTGATTAGAATACTGCATCTGAGAACCACGACCACTTGAAGCGCCATGAGAAACCTGAAGTGCTGACTAAAAAGTCCTAGGAGGATGGCCTCTATCATACGAATCCCTACCTTCAGACGAGGCACCACTGAATCTGCCTGACTGACGAGGTCTCTTGTCTGCCCTATGACCACCATAGTACTATCTTAACTCTCCGGGCCACATTGGCCGCCTCCTGGAAGGATATCTCACTCCCAGTCTCTCTAGCCATCTGGAGACGAATCGGCTGAATGAGTCTATCAATAAAATGTCTCTCTCTCCCTCTCAATGGGAAGTATGATAAGAGCATAGTGAGACAAATCAATGAATCTGGTCTCGTACTGGGTGATAGTCATGGATCCCTGTGGGAGGCGCTTGAACTGGCTCCGATAGGCCTCTCGTTGTGTAATAGGGAGAAACTTCTCCAGAAATAGCTTTGTGAACTGCTCTTAGGTCAAGGCTGGCGATCCAGCTGGTCTAGCTAAGCAATAATCCCTCCACCAAGTCTTGGCGAATCCAGACAAGTGAAATGTGGCAAAATCGACCCCGTTGATCTCAACTATCCCCATGTTCCGAAGAACCTCGTGACAGCTATCTAGATAATCCTGGGGATCCTCACTAGATGCACCGCTAAAAGTATTAATAAAGAGCTTGGTAAACCTGTCCAATCTCTACAAAGCACCGGCAGACATGGCTGCACCATCACAAGTCTGAGCTACCACACCCGACTGAACCGCTCCAACTGGTTGAGCCGCTGGTGTCTGAAATTAGGGAGCTACCTGCTCTAGAGTGAGAGTAGCAGGAGTCTGGGCTCCTCCTCCAGCCTAAGAGATGGCTGGTGCTACATAAGTAAACCTGCACTGGTGACACTCTCCATAAGGCCCACTAGACGGACCAGAGCATGCTGAAGAACTAGGGTAGCAATAAACCCCTCTAGGACCTGAGCTGGGCCTACCAGAACTGTTGGGGCTGGAACCTCATCATCAAAATCAACCTTAGGCTCCGCTATGGGTGCTGCTGCCCTGGGGTGAGCTCTGCCCCTGCCTCGGCCTCTAGCACGGCCTCAGCCTCGCCCTCTGCCTCTTGTGGGACTGCTGTTAGGGGCTCGAGCTCTGCCACGAAGTTTAGAAATCTTTAAAATCTTTCATTTTAATTCTTTTTAATAACTTGCATTAACAGGTGATGAACATATAAATAATAGCGGAAGATAAAATTTAGCAGAAGTCTTAGTTTAATATAATACCAAAATAAATACAAAAATTCCAACATATATCTCTACCCAAAAACCGGTGTCACAACATTCACGGACTGTCTATGATTACTACATACAAATGTCTGAAAGAAAGAAACTCAGTCTGTCTCGGATACAAATGATAGCTGAACATATAAGTAGATAGAAGAGATGCCAGGCCTGCGAACACCAACAGGACTACCTCGGGATCTCTGTGGATTGAAGGCTGGCTCCCGAGCTACTGCTATTGTCCCAATGATGCCTATGTATCTGCACAGAGTGCAGAGTATAGTATCAGCACAACCAACCCCATGTGCTGGTAAGTGCCTGGCGTAATCCTGACGAGGTAGTGACGAGGCTAGGACCAGTCTCCAGATAAACCTGTGCAGTTATATATATATATATACAGCGAAAAAATAAACTAGAACAAACAATTAAAGCTTGGAAGGGGAAACATGCTTCGAGAAATAACAGGTAAAATAGAATCTCAAGACAATTATTAGGAAAACAAAATTTAACTTCTGACAAGGATAAAGAAAACAAAGGCAGATTCCACTCTCGATTCACATCTTGTTGCAGGCGTGCAACCCGATCCCATTTCTCATATCCTATGATAGGTGTACCACCCGCTCCTATTTCATCAAATCTCGTGGTAGGCATACCACACGATCCCATTTCATTATATCTCGTGGTAGGCATACCACTCGATCCCATTTTATTATATCTCGTGGTAGCCGTACCATCTGATCCCATTTCATTATATTTCATGGTAGGCGTACCACCCGACCCTATTTCATTATATCTCATGGTAGGCGCACCACCCGATCCCATTTTATTATGTATCGTGGTAGGCGTACCACTGATAAGTCGGGATTTTAACATGTTTTATGCCCCTACTTGCCTATGCTTTGGTTATAAATTATTACAAAATAGTCCCAAAATGCTCACAAATTGTGCTTGATTGCGGGTTTGATAGACAAAATGACAAATGTCAAAGATCGGCTCAAAAAGGAATGAAACCTGCTCAAGTGTCAAAGACTAAGTGAATTGCGAAAAAGAGAACCTAGTGCGGACCGTGCAAAAGTGAATGCGGCCGCACTAGAAGGTTCAAAGAGTTGACATATTCAAGTTGGAGGCAACGCAGGCGCGATACGATTCTCGCGGTCCGCGGCCACGCTTCTCTTTTGTGTTGTCCGCGGAGAAGAGATTTGGAGAGCTCACAATTTGCCAATTCCATGCAATGCGATCCGTGGTCATTTTTGTGCAGCCGCGCTACTCTTTTGTGTGATCCGTGAAGAAGAGATTCGGAGAGCTCACAATTTTTCAATTCCAAGCAATGTGGTCCGCGGTCATTTTTGTGCGGCCGCATCAACTTCCACCGTGGCCGCAGTGAACTTCCACGCGGTCCGCGGTCCCCAACTTCAGAGAAGCAGAAATGTGAAGTCCAAGAGCTAGTGCGGCCGCGGTCCATTTTGTGCGGCCCGCACTGACCCCGCAGGGGTATTTTTGTCCACTTTTTCCAGCCTAATATAAATAGGACATTTTACCATTTTTAGGTTAAGTTTTACATTCCAGACTTAGCTGAGCTCGTGAGACTCGATTTTGTAGCCATTTTTGGCACATTTGCTCTTCATTAACGATAGATTATTGTAGTTTCTTCTTAGTAATCAATTAATATGCTTAGTTCTTCATCTATTTCTTCATTTTCTCTTTCAAGCATGAGTAACTAAACCCATTAGCTAGGGTTGTGGCTCAATCCTAGTATGGGTAATTGATGTGTGTTGCCATCTAGGGTTAGATTGATTATGGGTGTTTGTTATTTAGGTTGATTTTAGGTTTTTATTTAAGAATTGGTGGTTGCAAACACCGATTCAAGCTTTGTGGGCTTGACCCTTCTTGAGAAAGAGAGTTTATGACTCCAAAATTAACCCAACGAGGAATTGGGATGCACTCAAGAGAAATGATAGTCACAATTAACGGGTTAAATCTCAAGAGAGTAATCACCCTACTTGAACCCTAGTTGCTTGATCTAATTAGCCTACCCAATTGGTCTCGAGAGATTTAATTGGAAAAAATCACTCTCTCTACCGAGAGGTGTGAGAGTGGGTACAATTGTACAATGGTTATAGCATAAGCCCCAAATATGTCAATCTATCCTTAGTAATATCTACCCGTCAATTAGCCACCTAGGTGATGTCATGACCCTGGTGCCCTTCTTCCCATTAGATTCAACTTAGCAATATTCTCGTAGCATAATTTAGTGTTAATCATTAGTTTTATAATAGTAGTTATAAAAATCAAAAACCAAAAGTGTTTGAAGTGACATTAGGAGTACAAACACATCTCTATACTAGACAGAAAATTTCAATTCCACTACTAGCTCCCTGAGGAAATCGATCCCGCCCTCTATTCGGGTAAAAGCTATTGTGACCCATTCTTCCTACCTTGGTGTAGCGTCGAGTTGGAAGTGATCAACCACCTGCTCCCATTTACAAGCCAACATAAAATCACAAGGAATCCCGGCAAGGGAACAGAGAAATATAATAACTTCCCGGCAAGGGAGTAACAATATCAAGACAAACATCCCAACAAGGGAGAATCAACTTAAACCAATCCTAACTCAACTCCTACTCAGCTCAATTAGTACCAACACTCAATCATAAATAAAATCCACGAAAACAAACTAAATCTTTGCTCAATATCGAGAATCGTCAATTAAAGCATCCATAGCAGCATTTAAGAACACAATATCTGTTCAATATAGGACTCACGCTCATGCTCGACACCAACGTATAGATACTCGTCACCATGCCTATACATCATACTCAACAAGAAGCAATTAGCAAATAGGACACAACTCTTAATCTCCCAAGCTAAGGTTAGATCGGACACTTACTCAAACTTTTACGGCAAACTCAAGCGTCAAACACCGCCTTTCCTCTCGAATTCGGCTCCAAATCAATTGTATCTATACATAATCGACTTAATAACATCAATAAATGCTAAACAATCCAATTCCAATGTTCAATTATAGCTTTCTAATTATTTTTCCCTGAAATCCAAAAATTGACACCGGGCCCGCTTGGTCAAAACACATGGTTCGAACCAAAATATGACCCCCATTTCACCCATGAGCCCAAATATAATTAGTTCCACAATTCGACCCAGAAATGAGGTCTAAATCACAATTAATCAAAAAGCCCTAACTCTACCAAATCCCTAATATTTTACCCTTAATTTTATGTTTTAGGCCTAGAAATCTAGAGGGTCTTGATAGAAATGGAAGATAACAAGTTAAAAATTACTTGCCCAAAAGATTATGGTGAGGACATGCTTCAAAAATCGCCTAAGAGCTTTGGCGAAGAAGGGGTTTATGAAATTTTATGAAAATATCATAAGTGTTCTATTTTGGATCTTTTAAAATAACTGGAAAAAAATATTCTTCGCGTTCATGACAGACTCATCGCGATCGCGATGAGTCAGGCCTACAGACCTTCGCGTTTGCGTAAATGGCCTCACGTTCGCGGAGAAGAATATCCTCAAGCCCTCGCGTTCCCGTCCATTAGGTCGCGTTCGCATAAGACAAATGCCCCACCCCCTGCCCAGACTCACTTGGCCTTAGCGTTCGCGTAACCAGGACAGTGTTCACGAAGGGATAACCCCCCACTTCCTCGCATTCGCGACCTAAGCTATGTGTTCGCGTAGAAGGAAATTCCTCCAGCATCATTTACACATCGCGTTCGCGACGACCATCCAGCGAACGTGAAGAAGAAAACATCTTTACCCTAGAACAACTATTTCTGCAATTTTTCTTAAGTCCAAATCTTTCCGAAATACACCCGAGCCCTCGGGGCTCCTAACCAAACACACGTATTAACTCAACACCATCATACAAACTTATCCATGCGATAAAATTGCTAAAATAACCTTAATAAAAAGGAATTAAACCTCAAAATCAAAGAATTTTTCTCAAACATCATAAAACATCAACTTTAGCAATTTAGGACCGAATCACGTCAAACGACATCCGTTTTTCATCAAATTTTACAGAAATATCTTAAATCATATATAAGACATGTATCGGGCGCTGGAACCAAAATACCGGCCCGATACCACCATGTTCTAATTAAATTTCATTTTAAATTTCCTTAAACAATTTCAAAAAAAATTTCCTTTAAAAATTTATTTCTCAGGCTTGGGATTTCGGAATTCGATTTCGGGCATATGCCCAAGTTTCGTATTTTCCTACGGACCCTCCGGGACCGTCAAATTATGGGTCCGAGTCCGTTTATCCAAAACGTTGACCAAAGTCAAATTAATTCATTTATTAGCCAAGTTTTATTATTTTTCACAGATTTTCATATTTAAGCTTTCTGTCTATGCGCTCGGACTGCGCACACAAATTGAGGTGACTCTAAATGAGGTTTTCAAGGCCTCAGAAATATAAAATTTAATTTAAAAGCAAGTGATCACCTTTTGGGTCGTCACAGTTATGTTTTGGGTAAGAAAGAGTGTTTGAAATATTGCCTCTTATGTTTTAGGGTTATGAAAAATGGAAGATGGCTGAAAAGTCTCGTTTATATATACCCCTCTCATATCCTCACCGCTGATCGCGAAAGAAGGACCGCGGCCTCGGAGCTCCACCGCGGACCGCGAAATATCTAGCACGACCGCGTAGATTTGGCCTTGTCCACCGCTGATCGCGAAAACCCCACCGCGGCAGCGAAGTCACCAGTCGACGCATACCGCGAAGCTCAGTTCAAAGATATGCTACTTCACATAACCTGCAACAACTATTTTTTTTTTGTAATTCTTAATTCACTTCGTGGCCTATCCAAGACTTACCCGAACCCTCTGGGCTCCAAACTAATCTTGCACACAAGTCTAAAAATATCATATGGAATTGCTCGTATGATTAAATCATCAAAATAACATCAACAACTATGGATTAAACCTCAAATTCATGAAATTACTTAAGAACATAAAAAATTTCATTTTCTCAACTAAGGTCTGTTTTATACCAAACGAATTCCGATTCTTACCAAATTCCACTGATTAAACTTAGTTATTATTTAAAACCTTTACCGTGCTCCGGAACCAAAATATGGGTCCGACCATCAAATTCAAACATCTTTAAATTTCCATAAACTCTTATACTTTCAGTTAAACAATTTCTTTCAAAATTCATTTCTCGGGCTTAGGACTTTGGAATTCAATTTCGGGCATGCGCAAAAGTCCCATAGTTTTCTACGGATTCTCCGGGACCGTCAAATCATGGGCCCGGGTCCATTTACCAAGAATATTGACCAAAGTCAACTTTAATAAATTTTAAAGGCCAATTTTGTTTTTCCCAACATTTCACATAAAAAACTTTCAAGAAATACGTTCGGACTACGCACGTAAATCTATGTGAGATAAAAAAGGATTTTCAAGGCCTCAGAACACCGAATTAACTTTCAAAACGAGTGATGACGCTTTTTTTAGTAATCCAGTAGGCATGGCCTACGGTTGGTGCTTTATTTATAAACAAAAACAAAACAATGTCATGATGTCCTAAGGAATGTAAAAATGATAGACTTTGTAACCTACATTAGTCCTATTATCAAGGTTGAGTGATAAATTCAACCATGATAGTACATGAATATAGCTACCAAACACTAGCCCATATGTCTTTCTATGTTGCTGCATCTTCCGCTTATTGATAGAATAACCTCTGGCGCCCTTAGCCATTGTCCAGTTGCATGAATAGCCATTTTGTTTGCAATGTAATCCACATATATCACGATCTTCATTAACCACTGCCCAAGTATCGTCTGAGTTTCTCAGCCTTTTGATTTCCTGCATGACAATTGAGCCAAACCCAGCTGAAATAAGAGTCAATTATCACAATTACTGCCCAGACCAATTGTCTAATAAAAAAATAGAATTTTAGCCAAAGTTTTATTTTAAGAAGAACATGGGTTACTGATAATCAGAAATGAATAAATGTAATCGATTTTGAGAGTAATAGAATAGATAACAGAAAATAGAGTAATTCAGTATATTCAGTTGATATAGTGTGTCCTTACAATTGATCCATTCTCTCCCTTTTATAGCTATTTTGGATATATGTGCTTTGCCTTTTTCATAATAAGGTCATTATAGACAATTAAAGGCATTAGATGCTATGTTACATAATCATTGTATTTATTAAAGATTTTCTAAATTTTTGGTAATGAAGGCTCATTAAATACTGTATATGTACTCCTTTGTACAGTCACGTTCATTCTCTTTAATTCTTGGACTTAAATAGGTACGGGCGCTGAATCTTTTTGATAATTGCTCGTGCCTCTTTTTATGTCTCCGCTCGTATCTGTTGCAACTCGCACATCTTTGCCAATCATAATTCTTTGATCGATCTACGTGTCATGATACGTCATCTTTATATGTAAACTCAATTTTTCCCAATAAAGATGGTCCCCCCACTTTTCATTTATTCATCGATTGAACATTTGGGAAGTGGAATTTCATTAAAGCGGGAATTTTGGTCACCATTAATGTTATGACAGAATCGATGCTCATATTGTCACTTCTATTTAATGTTCTTGACGCGTGTCATCTTTCATTGGTTCTGCAATTCTGCAGCACTTCTTAAGGCTTTTTTATGGTTTCACTGTACACGAAGCGTCAATTGTCATTATGTCCCTTCCATCATTGCACCTTTTCCTTTAACGGTTGCTTCTTAGAAAAAATATAACTTTCATATTTGTCTTTACCACATAAAGTTTCCTGATCATTCAATTTCTCAAATCTTTGTTTGCTTCTTCCTCGTATTATCATGTCTTCATCAAATCCTAACTCTAGTAAAGTTCCCATTGTCGATAACTTCCCTAACGCCCCCAGTAGGAGCAGAAGGGGAGGTAGACTTTGTAACTTAGGATCTGCACGTGGTTCTTATATTCCTTCTCCTAGTTTTGGCCCCTCTTCTAGAACTAGAGGTTCTTTCTCACAAAGATCTTCTTCTAAAGGTAAGGATTCCTCTGAACCTCTTCGTGAACCTTTAGTAGAGGAGATAGTTCCTGCAGAACTATCTTTCTATAATGATAGAGTGTCTCTTAGAAATTAAGTATCTTCTTTGGATAAAGCTGATATCTACCCTACTAAAATTATAGAGGGTTTGATTCCTTTAGTTCGTAGAGATTGCCACTAGAGTCATGACTTTGCTATCATTATCTCTAAACCGAATTAAAGAATTACTTCTTGCTTAACTGGATTTTCCTTCATCTATACGTATCCTTTCACATTAGGGTTCAAACCTGCCATTGACCTCGTTATTCTTGAGTTCTGTCATTTTTTTGACGTTTGCTTAGGTCAAATTGGCCCAATAATATGGAGGGTCATTGCCTGTTTGAGGCATTTGACCAACTTAGCTAAGGTGCATTTTTTTTGTCTCGTCTAATTCATCTTTACTCCCCTAGGCTTTTCTGCAATGGAGTTTTTACACTAGTAGCTAGGAGCAAAAGAGTTTTAGTTAGCCCTGAAGATGACAGAGATCGTGGCTGGTACACCAGGTTTGTTGTTGCCTCCACTATTGGTTTAGTGGGTGAAGAAAACGTTCCCTTCCCTGAGAAGTGAAATTTTGCACGTGAGTTTTTTAACTCTCTCGTACTTTTTTCTTCAATTGTTGACTTTCTAATTTTACTTCCTTTTTTTAGAAATCATGGGAGTTGTGGACGATGTTCCCAATTTTCATGATTGGGTAGAAAAGCTGTTGAGTATTGCACCAATAGATGGTAGGTCTTGGTAGATACTTTTCCATCGATTTGGTTGGAAAGTGAAAACTCATGGTAAGAGTTTTTATTTTACATATTGTATTTTTTATTTTTTTATTTTTGAACTTATTTCAATCCTTCTTTTTATCAAAATTTGTTGTTCGAGGAGTTGCTACTGAGGTGGTCGCGACTTCTCGTATCTATTTGGAAAGGGCCCAAGAAATAGTCTCGGGTTCTTCATATCGTTGTTGACCAAGACCATGAAGAAGAGTAGGATGCGGGTTCTTTGATGACAAGGCCACGGGCCCGTAGATGCATTATTTCTGATGACGAAGCAGAAGCATCCCCCCAGTTGTTTACCTCTTACCGAGTCTATTGAGGCCCCGATTGTGATTCTTGATGATGACATTGCTCCCGCTGCTGCTCATGATTCTGTTGAGAAGTTTTTTATCAGTGGGTTTGGTAGTGAAAACTTTGGCCCAGTTTCTGATGAAGCTCCCCTGGCTTCTTTTTTATTCCCGTGTCTATGATTCCTTCTTTGCCGATCTCGGTTGTTTCTTCTCCTCCCCAGGTTGTTGTCTTTACCATTTCTACTATTCCCCCTTCAAAATTCCTCCACCAATTCCTCACTGTGCAGAGGTTGGCTCCCCAAGTAGAAGTGGTGCCATGAAACAAGTGATTATTGAAGTCCCCGCTGAGGGTAATCTTTTAAGGAAATCAGGTCAAGTAGATGCGTGGCTAAAGCCCTTAATTGGTCCAGTTGAGAAAACCAAACTAGAAAGCCATAGTTCCTTAACATTAATGAACGACATTGTGCATGCTTCCTTAAAGGTATTTTCCCCTTTTTTATTAAAACTTTTACTTTGTCATTTTTCTATCTTTAGGATTCTCATTTCCTTTCCTTTTTTTTCTCCTATTTTTTTAGGTCAATATCATCGGCACAGAGATGATGAAAAGGGTTACCCTCACAGAACAATTAATGGGAGATTATCAATTAGAGGTGTATAATTGGAAGGATCAGTATGAAAGTCTTCAGATTGACGTGGATTACTTAGAAGAAAGTAAGAGTACCTTGGAGCAGCAGGTACGGGCCTTAACTTCAGAATTGGCAATTGTAAAGGCTTCCTCAAGTCAAGCAGATAAAGAAAAGGCTCGTCTTGAAACTTCCTTCTCCGAGCAGTTGTCCAAGGAAAGCAAAGAGATTAGAGGACTAAAGGTTCTCTTGGATGAGAAAGAAGCTTATGCTGGTGAGCTCGTGCAGAATTTGACTCAAGCACAAGAAGACCTTTGAATTTCTTCCGATAAGGTTTGTGCCTTAGAAAGTTCCTATTCCTCTCTTCAAGCTTCTTACACATCTACCTTGGCTTAAAATGAAAGGTTAAATAATGAAATTGCTGATTGGGAGAGGGATTATGAGATCCTTGAGGATAAGTCTGCCATGGAAGTGAGTTGGGCATTTTTGAATTCTCGCCGTGATACCCTTGTTGAAGCTAGCCAAGAGAATTTTAACTTGTAATCCAAGTTAACTAAAATCAATGAAGCTATTGAGAAGGCTCAGCAAAACCAAGATTTTTCTTCTCCCGTGGCTGAAGCTTCTGCAAATGTTAAAGTTGATACGGGTATCCATACTACTTCAAGCCAAGTTGAGCCCGCTGTTGTAAGCCAAGCTGAACCTACTGTTGTAAGCCAAGTTGATCCCGCTACTGTTGATGCACCTATTTCAGTTCCCTCATCTTCTCAGTGACAAGTTTAAGTTGTTTGAATTCCTTTGTTTTTTTCTTTTTCTCATGTACCTTTTTGGAAAGTTGTGGTTAAAACCCCTGGTTTCATTTGAGGGTTTATTTTGGAAACTTAAGTCCCCAGACCTTTTATGGGGCAGTATGTATAAATAATTTGCAATTTTATGACTAAGTTCATACTTAGTCTTAGTTTTTTAATATTAAGAAGTTTTTCATTACTATTTGAACTTCTTTTTTATTTATTCTCGCCTTTATTTCTCAGGACTTACGGAATAAGTGCATTTTTATTATTCTAAAAATGCTTTTGTTAACTTCATGAATATTCAAAATAATCATGAATTTTATAAAAGAGGGCCCTTTCATATTCGACACTTAATGAAGAAGACGTCTCAACTTCATAATGGTGTTAACATACGATAAAAGAAATAGGAATACACATGCTTCTTTGAAACAACTTTTGACAAGCTTTTATTGGAACTTTGTCTAGTTTTGAATAACACTTTACACGTATTTGAATTACATATAACTTTCTCGTAACTGTTTTTCTTATAACAAATTTCAAAAAAGAAAATGAACACGAGGTTTTGATTTATAACCCGTTTCAGTACATTGCTTTTACCCTAACTATGGTAAGGTTTTTCTTTGGCCTTAGCTTTGGCCTTAGCTCATGACTTTGCTCTGCACTTGACTCATTCAATGAGTGAAATTTTCAGGCTTAATCTTTGATTATTTCCTAATCTTCTTTGTCTTTTTTATACTTACGCCCGTGTATATTATATAGTCCCCCAAATATTTGAGCATTGAAGTATGAAGCCTCGAGCACTTGATTATTCCTCTCATTTGGTCCTTTCCCTGAAAAGGAAAAACATACAGGACTCGGAGGTGCGATTATAGATATAGACTGCTTAACCCGTTTGTATTTCTATTAGAATAATTGTAACCCTAGGCTGGGAAATTTAATTTATTCCACGTGCCTTGCAGGTCATGACTCATCATTAGCACGAGTTAGCTTTTTGCCTATCATCTAAAATCGTTAGTAAAATTTTAATAATTCAAAATTAAATTTTAAAATTCGGATACCTGACCGTGGGTATTCCTTAGAAATAGTATTTCTTCAGGTGAAAAACATTCCAATGTAAAGGTAGCATCTTGCCATCCGTTGTTTCTAACTCGTATGCTCCTTTTCCTGCAATACCACAAATCCTATAGGGTCCTTCCCATGTTGGACTTAATTTCCCAGCATTAGCTGCCTTCGTAGGTTGAAAAACCTTTTTGAGCACAAAGTCCCCAATTTTGAAGAATCTGAGGCATGCTTTTCGATTGTAGTATTGTTCTATGACCTGCTTCTGTGTTGCTACTCTTATTAGTGCAGCTTCTCTCCTTCCTTCAAGTAAATCAAGATTTACACGCATTTACTTGTCATTAGACTCTTTTGACACATGTGAACCTTATACTCGACTCTCCTATCTCAACTGGAATTAAAGCTTCAGCTCCATAAACTAATGAAAATGGTGTTTCTCATGTGCTTGTTTTTGCAGTCGTGTGATATGCCCATAAACTACCAGGGAACATTTCTGGCCAATTACCATTGGATTACTTTAAACGCTTCTTTAAATTGTTGATAATGACTTTTTTTTTTGACTCAGCTTACCCATTACCCATTGGGTGATAAGGTGTGGACGTAATCCTTTTAATCTGCTAACTTTGAAAGAATTCTGTGATTTGAGCTCCTATAAACTGAGGGCCATTATCACACACGATTTCCTTTGGCACACTGAATCGGCATATGATATTTTGCAAATAAAATCTTTAACCTCCTTTTCTCGCACCTGCTTGAATGCTCCCGCCTCTACCCATTTAGTAAAATAATCAGTGAGTACGAGCAAAATTTTACGTGCCCTTTTACTTGTGGTAGTGGACCTACGATATCCATTCCCCATTTCATAAATGGATATAGTGCAATGATCGGATGTAGTAACTCCACAAGTCTATGCATATTATTACCGTAACTTTGGCATTTGTCGTATTTAGCCACGAAACTTTCCGCTTCTTCTTCCATTTTAGGCCAATAATAACCTTTCCTAATAAGGGTTCTTACCAATGACCTTCCTCCTGTGTGATTTCCATAATGCCCCTCGTGTATTTCTCTCATTACGTATTCTGTCTGAGAAGGTCCGAGGTATCTTGCTAAGGGACCACCGAACATTTTTCGGTAAAGATTGCCTTGCTTTAAGCAATACTGAGCTGCCTTCTTTGAAGCGCATGAGATTTTTTCTTATCTTCAGGGACGATACCATACTGCAAAAAAGCAACAATCTCATTCCTCCAGTCCCAGGTTAACTTATTAAAATTTACCTCTTTCTTATCGGGGTCAAGAACTGAATGAAATAAAATGAATAACTGAAGCATTTGCATCGTTTGCCATATCTGCCGTAGATGCGAGATTAGCTAGGGCATCCGCTTCAGCATTTTCATCCCTTGGTATTTGCATAACTTTCCAGGTTTGAAATTGTTTTATAAAATCCCGTACCTTTTCTAAGTACTGCTGCATCCTTGCTTCACTGGCCGTATAAGTCCCCAGCATTTGATTAACTATAAGCTGGGAATCACTTTTGATTATAATCTAATTTATGCCAAGTTCTCGTGCTAGTTCAAAACCTACAATCATAGCTTCATACTGTACCTCATTGTTAGTTATAGAATGGCAATTAATAGCTTGTCTAATGATTTCACCCGTAGGTGGTACCAAAACAATCCCTAGGCCTACACGTTTTACATTAGATGAACCATCAGTAAATAAGGTCTAAGTTCCTAGATTAGCTCCATTGGACACCTACAATTCTTTTTCTGCTTCTAATTGTATTCCTTGGCTAAAATTAGCCATAAAATATGTTAACACATGTGATTTTATAGCAGTTCTAGGTTGATATGTGATATCATATTCACTTAATTCTATAGCCCACTTGGCTAGCCTTCCAGATAATTCATGCTTATGTAATATATTGCATAAGGGATAAGCAGTTACTACAGCAATGGGATGACATTAAAAATAAGGATTTAATTTTCTAGATGCCATGATTAATGCAAATGCAAGCTTTTCCAATTGAGGATACCACGTCTCTGCATCTAATAAATATTTGCTGACATAATAGATTGGAGATTATTTACCTTGGTCCTCACGGACTAAAACTACACTTACCGCTACTTCTGAGACAGCAAGATAGATGAGCAGTCTTTCCCCAACCTTTGGTTTTGCGAGCAACGGTGGATTTGATAAATATGTCTTTAAATTTTTGAGTGCCTGTTGACATTCCTCATTCCATTCAAAATGATCTTGATTTTTAAGAGCTGAAAAGAATTTAAAGCACTTTTCCGATGATTTAGAAATGAATCTCCCCAAGGCCACAATTCTTCCCGTCAACCTTTGCACTTCTTTTTTACTTGTATGTACATCAGGAATTTCTTATATGGCCTTAATAGGATTTACTTCGATACCATAGTTAGAAACAAGAAAACCCAAAAACTTACCTGATGCAACACCAAATGCACATTTTTCAGGATTTAATTTCATATTAAATTTTCGCAAAATTTTAAGCGTTTCAGACAAGTGTGATATATGATCTCTTGAATGCTGAGTTTTAACGAGCATATTGTCTATATAGACCTCCATATTTTTTCCCAAATGTTCTTGAAACATTTTGGTTACCAGTCTTTGATATGTTGCACCTGCATTTTTTAGACCAAAAGGCATTACTTTATAATAGTAAGTCCCCCTGTCTGTTATAAACGAAGTTTTTTTTTCATCTGTGGGATCCATCTTGATTTGGTTGTATCCTGAGAATGCATCTAAAAAACTTAATAATGCATGCCCTGCAATAACATCAATTAGTATGAGGTAATGGGAAAGAATCTTTAGGACAAGTTTTGTTAAGATCTGTATAGTCTATACAAACTCGCCATTTAACATTCTTTTTAGGTACCACATCAGTGTTGGCTAACCAATTAGGATACTTTACCTCGTGGATAGACCCATTCTTTAATAGTTTTTGGACCTCATCTTGAATCACCTGATTTTTTAAAGTTCCTTGTTTTCTCTTCATTTGTTTGATTGGTGGATAATATGGGTCTTCATTTAATTTGTAAGTCATTACCTCCGATGGTATTCCTGTCATATCAGAATGAGACCAAGCAAAACAATCCGCGATATCTTTTAAAAATTCAATCAACTTACGTTTCATATCCGGGCTGAGATTGTCTCCTATATAAACTTTCTTTTCGGGCCAGTGTATAAACAATACTACAGCCTCCAGATCTTCTATCGTTGTTTTGGTATTTTCATTATCTTCTGGTTCTTGAATAGAATCGAGCCTTGAATCCACATCTGTTCGCCCTTTTTCAGTTGAGGTATCCTCAACTGGGTTTTGTGATTGCTATTTTTCTTCATTTTTAGTACTTGAATCTGCCACGGAGTGGATGCTCCTGGATTTCTGTTGGTCTCCACGGATTTGACATATTCCCCATGGTGCTGGAAATTTGATGACTTGATGCAAGGTTGATGGAACTGCATCCATATCGTGGATCCATGGCCTCCCAAGAATGATGTTGTAAGCCATTTCCATCTCCACTACCTGAAACTTCGTATCCTTGACAACTCCTTCTGCGAATGTAGCAAGCATCACTTCCCCTTACGTCACAACACTGGAATTGCCAAATCCTGACAAAGTATGCGCTTTTGGTACCAATTTATCTTCAGCTTGCATCTCATGTAATACTCGTAGCAAAATAATTTTCACAGAACTACCTGGATCAATGAAAACTCATTTTACATTAGTGTCATGTATAAGTAAAGATATTACCAGTTTATCGTTATGTGGAGTTAATAGGCCATCCACATCTGTATCATCAAACGTAATATTTTCTTCTTCTAAAACATGCTGCAACCGCTTCCCTTGGGTAATCGTTACTTTGGAAACCTTATTGGCTACTGTATACGTCACACTATTGATTTCTTCTCCTCCGCTGATAACATTGACGGTTCTTTTAGGTGAAGGTGGTTTGGGGGGCTCCTGCCTATTCTTCATGTATGCTTGTTTACCTTTCTCACTGAATAACTCGGTGAGATACCCTTGTTTTAATACATGATCAACTTCACTTTGCAGAAACCTACAGTTTGCCGTTTTATGCCCGTGATCATTATGAAATTCGCACCAATGATCAAGGTTTCACCTATTTGGATTCGATCTCATCTGATTTGGCCATCGTACCTTGTCTCCCATACTTCTCAAAATAGTCATGAGTTCGGAAGTGGTCACATTGAAATTATAACCGGAAAACCTCTCCTTTAAGTTTTTATCATCATCCCGTGACTCACGTGTGCTTCGATCATTCCCAAACCTTGATGACAAGCCCGACTCTCTATTCCTCGGTCTGTGATCATACCTCTAATTATCCTGTTTTGACCATGAGTCTTTTCCCACAGGTCCCATGTATGGTTCGTACCTATTTTTACAGGACCTTTTTTCAGTTTCCACCAGTCTCGAACTTATCTTTTTTTCTTTTTGATGCCGTCAAATAATATTTTCTTCAATCCTAAGCTTCATCCTATACTTGTTATAAATGTCATTCCATGTCGTCGCTAGAAATTCATGAATACTCTCCTTTAGTCGCCTCGTAGCTTCTGAGATTTTTTGATTCAAGTTACTTGTGAATGCTATAGCTGCCTAATTGTCAGGTACACGCGGTAATGTCATTATTTCACGTTAGAATCTGTCTACGAACTCTCTGAGCAATTCTGAGTCCCCTTGCTTGATTTTTAAAATATTCTCCATTCTTTTTTCGACTTTCTGAGCTCCCAAGTGTGCTTTAATAAAAGAATCCACAAGCTCAGAAAAAGAATTTATAGAATTTTTGGGTAAAAGAGAATACCATGTTAATGCACCCTTAGTGAGTGTTTCACCGAATTTCTTGACCAATACAGATTCAATCTCCTGTTTGGTCAAGTCATTGCCTTTGATGCCTGTTGTGAATGCAATCATGTGGTCTCGTGGATTAGTTGTTCCATTATACTTTGGAATATCAGGTATTTTGAATTTTTTTAGAATTGGTAGGGGAGCAGCACTTGACTTCCAGGGTTGTTGCAAATATTTATCCATATCTATCCCTTTGATTACGGGTGGCACCCGGGGTATTTGCTCTATGAGGTCATTTTGCTCCTTAAGTTATTTGTGCAATGTTAGTACTAAATTTTGTAGATCATAATTAATTAAGTTACCTGGTACTCCTTCTTGTGATTCGCTGGGGGTTCCACCACTTCCTGAATTAACAAGCCCAGAATGATGATTCTCCAAAGTGTTGTTATTTGGAGTGGGTGTGAGTGGTGCAACAGGTAATTTGACTAGAATAAGCTTCAAGAGCTTTATTAAACTATGCAACAATAAATTTTTGCGAATCTTCATTGATAGCTTCAACAATTTCAAATTGAGCATTTCCATGTGCATGAGATCCATCAGGAGTGCCTTCTCGAGATCGTCGAGGAGAGCTTTGTGGAGAAGGAACAAGAGTATGATTATCCTGTTGATTCCCCTGAAGTTGTTGGTTTTCTTGATTTCCATGAGTATTGTCATTATTGTTCGACATGGTTGATGCAACAAGGAAAGTTAAGCTAAAAATAATAGATTATCAGATTTCCGATAACGGAATCAATTTGTTTAACCGAAAAATAGAATTTCAACCAAAGATTTATTTTAAGAAGAACACGGGCTACTGATAATCAGAAATGAATAAATGTAATTGATTTTTTAGATTAATAGAATAGATAAGAGAAAATAGAGTAATTCAGTATATTTAGTTGATATAGCGTGTCCTTACAATTGTTCCATTCTCTCCTTTTTATAGCTATTTTAGAGATACGTGTTTTGCCTTTTTCATAATAAGGTCAATATAGACAATTAAAGATATTAAATGCTATGTTACATAATTATTATATTTATTAAAGATTTTCTAACCTTTTTGGTATTAAAGACTCATTAAATACTGTATCTGTACTCCTTTGTACTGTCAAGTTCATTCTCTTTAATTCTTGGACTTAAATAGGTACGGGCGCTGAATCTTTTGGATAATTGCTCGTGCTTCTTTCCATGTCTCTGCTCGTATCTTTTGCAACTCGGACCTCTTTGCCAATCATAATTCTTTGATCGATCTATGTGTCATGACACGTCATCTTTATATGTAAACTCAATTTTTCCCAATACACCAATGTATGTGTACTGCCACAAATTGGATACAAAATTTGAATTAATAACATTTTTAAAATTTAAGCAAATGGAATCCAATAAATGGATTCTGCTTTAATAATATTTAAATAACCTCCTTTCATATAATATATATTATAATTCTATAGCCAATAACATATGACCAAATAATTATATCTTGGGTTTAATATTTTTTACGGAAAACATGCGCATGAATTGAGTTATATTACGTGTTGATAGCTTCCCAATTTAAAATACAATACATTTTAAAATAAGTAATTTCTAATATATAAAAATTACTACTTGCTTTAAAATTAAATAGAAAAAGTATAATATAGATTTTTCTACTCCTAAAAAACTTATTTATTCACTTTGATTTTATTTTTAAAATTCAGGTATTGTTTAAAAGATTCAATAATATTTTTTTTAGAGTTATTAAAGTACTCTCATTACTTCTGAAATATCAATATTATATTTAAGATCTTATTTTTTTGGCTTGAATTTATTTAATTTTTAAAGAATAAGGATATTTAAAATTTTGAATTTGAACTTGAATATAGAAATGATCAAATAACTTATTATTAACTAACCTAACTAATTTTATCCTAAAACTAACATATATCTTTCTCCTACGCTGCAACTTGTCATAATCCTAGGCTAGACTTCCTTACCTTTAATAATATATCGATATAGATATAGATTATCAAAAATATTTTTGAGGGTCATTAAATGTCACGACCCCATTCTCCCTCTGTAGAATGTCATGATGGGACTTAGTCTCTAAGACTAGGTAAGCCTAACATAAATGTAGAATTTGACGGAAATAGTAATAAATCTTCCAATTCAAACGAATAACTATAAAAAGGAATCTATGAGGATAACACCCAAGATCTGGTGATACAGAGTCACAAGTTCTACACGAGTATACTGAGATATCCCTATGCAACAACATCTATAGAAAAAAGAAGAATGAAATAGAAACTAGATAGAGAGTGACTGGAGGCCTGCGAGCGCCGGCAGGTATACCTTGAAGTCTCCGATCCAAGCTCATTCACAGGTGCCAAGCTTGGTATAAAATACCTAGATCTGCACAAAAAGATTTGTAGAAGCATAGTATGAGTACACCACAACGGTAGCCGATAAGTATCAAGCCTAACCCCGATAAAGTAGTGATGAGGTCAGGTCAAGACACCTGCTGGAATAAATAAAGAAACTGAATAAGTATAGCATAATATAATAATGGAAACAATGGAAATGATACAATGAAGAAATATAACAAGAATAGCTACACTGAAATTTAAGGAAATTAAGCCATCATGAACGAAAACACATAATAAGAATGCCAAGGCACGATGCGAACAAAACATAAGTGATGTAAATGAAATGTATCAACAAGAATCACTAACGTAGTACCGCTTCATAGTCTCATTTCACAAATCAAATCACAGTCTTTCCTAATACCACCGCGAGAGCTTGCATTCAGTTTTGTAAATCATTTTCCCGAAATACCTACTCATATTTTAGTCCACCTTATCACATCACGTGGCTTCAAGTAGTTTTCTACTAGCAACACGCGTATCAAGACCACCTTATCTCACTGTAGGCGTATCAACCTCAATCCTTATATCACGGCATGTGTATCAATACCACAACATATCGCAAATTGCACCTCAAGTTCCCAAACCACAACTTGCCAAAGAAGCCAAAAACAATAATATTTTCACAACAAATAGCCCATGCCTCAATCACAATATGTACAAGATTCTCAACAACAGCAGCCGAAAGTAAATATCTCAACAAGAATGACTTTTCAACAATCTACAACTTTGCCACTATGTGAATCACAACCTTTATAATTTCAAAATCGTAATTCAACAACAAGATACTACAAGAATAACAACCTCAAGTAAGGTAACTCAACAGTTAAATAGTTAGCAACGAAATGAGAGAACAATAACTTCGACTAAGAATGTGAAGGCAAATAACAAGTAAGAGATGAGACAAGTATTTACAATGTCAAGTAAAGCATGTAAGGATAGGTTAACGATGATGAAGATAACATATTATGAAAATTCAATTAAAGGCATGGAAAAAACCTACATAAATTTAACCGGTCAATCACCACATTTAGCTCGTGTACCCACTCGTCACCTTACATACACGGTCTTCACATACCACAATTAATACAAAACAATACCAATCCTAAAGGGTAATTCTTCCATACAAAGTTAGGCAAGACACTTACCTCAAAACAAGCTAACGCAATCCACTAGTAAGCCTTTTCCGTTATTATCCAACTCTGAATGGCTTGAATCTAGACAAAATAACTTTATACCATAAATATAAATCATAGGAAAATATTTCGTACAATAAAGTTGCAATCGTTAAAGAAGAATAAAACGTAAATTAAAAAAGTCACCCCTGGCCAAACTTACAAAATTCAAACGCACATTCAAAATGAGTTCAGCCATAAAAAAATTATTCAATTCCGATCTCAAATCGACCATCAAATCCTCAAAATATAGTCTATGAAATTTCCCAAAACACTAAGTAGCCAAATCGAGCTTAGAATCACTTACCCCGATGAATTCCTTGAAAGTCCCTCTCAAAATCGCCACAAACTGTGCTCTCTACGTCAAAAGATGGAGAATGAATGAAAACCCTCGAACTCACCCTTTTCTGCTAGAGATCTCACTTCTACGAACCCTTAGCCGTATATGTGGCTCCGCACATGCGGAATTTCCATCGCATGTGTGGCTTTAACTTAAGCTATGAAGATCCGCTTCTACGGACAAGAAGCTGCTCCTAAGGTCACGCTTCTGCAGGCAATGGCTCACTTCTAAGTCCACTTCTACAAAATGTTGAATGCTTCTTCGGTTCTCCCCTAGTCTACTCCAGCCCGCATTTGCAATGAGCCCTCCGCACCTGCATATCCGTACCTGTAGCTAGTCACCACAAGTGAGATAAAACCATACTTCAGTAGTTTCTACCATCTTACAAAATTAACAATGATCTGATTTTAAATTGAATAACAACCCGCGCCCCTAGGTCCCTTTACGAATATACCAACAAGTTCCAAAGCGCATAAGGGACCTACTTGAAGCCAATCTACGATTCGCAACTGTCACGACCCGGATTTCCCACCATCGGGGGTAGTGATGGCGCCTACTGTCGGAGCTAGGCAAGCCAAACATATAAACAACTTCGGATAACAACACAACAATAATAAAATAATGAGCCTTTACATAAATACGGAAGTCTTTTAAAACATGAATAACTGAGAACCCAAAAATGCGGAAGTTTAATATTTCACTATACAAGACTGGAGTCGCTATCTCACGAACCTGCTAAAGAGTGCTACAAACAAGTCCGAATAGAAAAAGCATAATGTATGTCTCTGTACAATAAAAATAAACAGAAAATATAGAAAGGGACTTCGGCTTGCAAACGCCAGCTAGGCTACCTCGTAAGTCCCTAGACTGAACTCAGCTCCCGCTCAGTGCTACTGCTGTGATCCAAAAGCTGCTCTAGTACCGTGATCTGTACAAAATGCACAGAAGTGTAGCATCAGCACAACCGACCCCATGTGCTGGTAAGTGCCTGGCCTAACCCCAACGAAATAGTGACGAGGCTAGATAGGACTACCAAATCAACCTGTGCAGTTCAATATATATACATATGCAATAACAGGAAAGAATACCGAAACTAAATAGTTAAAAAGGAAGGAATCATGCTATGGGGGAGTACAATCCGGATATAAAAGTCATCAACTTAAATAAGAAACAGGGCACAACAATAATTACCAAAAGCAAGAAATCCAACAGTTGCACGGCATCAACCTTCGTGCTTTTACTCACATCCTCACCCAAAGCAATTAAATAAAATGTACGACATCACCCTTCGTGCTTTTCCTCACATAACTCTCATTTCATGGCACGGAATGATCCTTCATGCAATTACCGTCAAATCAGAGCACAGAATGTCCCTTCATGCATAAATAATCAAAACATGGCACGAAATGACCCTTCATGCAAATATAATCAAACATGGCACAGAATGACCCTTCGTGCAATATAATCAAAACATGGCACGGAATGACCCTTCGTGCAACATCACTCTCCCTCACCCAAACAACAATCACAACCAAACGGGTGAGGGAATAAACAATAATAAGAAATGTCCTAGCAAGGGAAAACACAATTCAACAGCTAAATCCCGGCATGGGAGCAATAACAACAACTTTCACATCCCGGCAAGAAAGATAATCACTATACTCAAACCATCCCGATAAGGTATTAATTACATCTCTTTCCAATTCTTTCATTTCTTACTCGATACTATTTTTATCGTTTCAGCCAACGCTCCAAAGAATTCACAATTCATAAGTTATCCTCAACTCTTCACATTATGTAGAAAATTATTAATTAGCTTGGGAGAGTCCCAAAGTATACCAAAACAAGTACCAACAAAGACCCACGGTCATGCTAGACAATGGTGTATGGACACTCGTCACCATGCCTATACACCGTACTCGATCATTTAGCAAATAACAATTAATAATACTCTAATCCTATTCCCTCAAGCCAAAGTTAGATCAAACACTTACCTCAAATGCTCCAAAAAT
>MU687270.1:38183-67409 GCA_026770625.1 Nicotiana glauca
TAGGACTACCAAATCAACCTGTGCAGTTCAATATATATACATATGCAATAACAGGAAAGAATACCGAAACTAAATAGTTAAAAAGGAAGGAATCATGCTATGGGGGAGTACAATCCGGATATAAAAGTCATCAACTTAAATAAGAAACAGGGCACAACAATAATTACCAAAAGCAAGAAATCCAACAGTTGCACGGCATCAACCTTCGTGCTTTTACTCACATCCTCACCCAAAGCAATTAAATAAAATGTACGACATCACCCTTCGTGCTTTTCCTCACATAACTCTCATTTCATGGCACGGAATGATCCTTCATGCAATTACCGTCAAATCAGAGCACAGAATGTCCCTTCATGCATAAATAATCAAAACATGGCACGAAATGACCCTTCATGCAAATATAATCAAACATGGCACAGAATGACCCTTCGTGCAATATAATCAAAACATGGCACGGAATGACCCTTCGTGCAACATCACTCTCCCTCACCCAAACAACAATCACAACCAAACGGGTGAGGGAATAAACAATAATAAGAAATGTCCTAGCAAGGGAAAACACAATTCAACAGCTAAATCCCGGCATGGGAGCAATAACAACAACTTTCACATCCCGGCAAGAAAGATAATCACTATACTCAAACCATCCCGATAAGGTATTAATTACATCTCTTTCCAATTCTTTCATTTCTTACTCGATACTATTTTTATCGTTTCAGCCAACGCTCCAAAGAATTCACAATTCATAAGTTATCCTCAACTCTTCACATTATGTAGAAAATTATTAATTAGCTTGGGAGAGTCCCAAAGTATACCAAAACAAGTACCAACAAAGACCCACGGTCATGCTAGACAATGGTGTATGGACACTCGTCACCATGCCTATACACCGTACTCGATCATTTAGCAAATAACAATTAATAATACTCTAATCCTATTCCCTCAAGCCAAAGTTAGATCAAACACTTACCTCGAATGCTCCAAAAATCTACTCAAGCCTCTAGTATAGCTTTACCCCTAGAATTCACCACAAAACCGCTCGAATCTAGTCACAAATTACTTGAATGTATCAATAAATGCTAATTGAATCAAATTGAATGCATGAAAATGAATTTCCCAAAGTTTTACTCAAAATTTTCCAAAATGCCCCCGGGCCCACCTGGTCAAAACCCGAGGTTCGAACCAAAACTCGGTTACCCATTCCCCACGAGTTCATATCTATGATTCGTTTTGAAATCGGACCTCAAATTGAGGTCCAAATCCCCAATTTTAAGAAAACCTATGTTCTACACAAAATCCCCATTTTCACCCATGAAAAATCTTGATTTTAAGTTGAAAACATGATAAATGATGTTAAAGATTGAAGAAATTAACTGAAAATCAACTTACAAATGGATTGGAGGAGGAAGGGTTCTTGAAAAATCGCCAATGGGTGTTTGGGTTTGAGAGATATGAAAAATGAGGCTTAAAAATCATATAAGTATGAAAAGTTGCAGGTGCAGATATGCGAATTGCGAACCCATCAGGCTTGGGAAATGTGAGATTCTTGTTCGCATTTGCAAACTCCCTTCAGCTACACAAGGTTCGCATTTGCGACCTTGCAAGTCGCATTTGCGACAGTCCAGATTTGGGAAATGCGAGCTAAACGATCGCATTTGCGATCATCATGCTGGAGGCCTTGTTTCGCATTTGCGAATATTGCATCGCATTTGCGATGACCACTAGCTCGCATTTGCGAGAATTTGAATCGCATTTGCAAAAATCACAGAACCCTTATACCAGATTTTACCAAATTGAGAAATGCAATCCAATGCCTATCCAAAACTCACTCGAGCCCTCGGGGCTCCCAACCAAACCTGCACACAACCTCAAAAACATCCTATGGACTTACTCGTGCGATCAAATCGCCAAAATAACATCAAGATCAATGAATCAAGCCTCAAAATCATCATTTTCATTTCAAACTTCATGATTTTCAAACTTTAGCTATTTAGGTCGGAAACACGTCAAATGACGTCCGATTTCGACCAAACTTTACAGAAAGTGCTTAACACATAATTAAGACTTGTATCGGGTATCGGAACCAAAATACGAGCCCGATACCATCACTTTTTGATCAAATTTCATTTTCATTTTCCTTAAACATTTTTAGAAAAACAATTTCATGAAAAAATTTATTCCTCGGGCTTGGGACCTCAGAATTCGATTCCGGGCATACGGTCAAGTCCCATATTTTTCTACGGACCCTTTGGGACCGTCAAATCACGGGTCCGGGTCCGTTTACCAAAAATATTGACCGAAGTCAACTTTAACCATATTAATATCAAAATTCATCATTTTTCATGCAGAATTCATATTTAAGCCTTCAGGCTACACGCCCGGTCTGCGCACGCAAATCGAGAAAACTAAAAGTGAGGTTTTCAAGGCCTTAGAAGCGTAGAAAACGTGAGAAATCCGGTGATGGCCATTTGCGTCGTCACATTCTCCACCTCTAAAACAACCGTTTGTCCTCGAACGGACAAAAGAAAGAAGTACCTGAGTCAAGAAGTAGATGAGGATAACGGCTCCGCATATCGAACTCGGAATCCCAGATCGATGTCTTAGGAGGCTGACATCTCCACTGGACACGCACTGAAGGAAAACTCTTCGACCTCAACTGTCGAACCTGCCGGTCTAGAATAGCTACCGGCTCCTCCTCGTAAGACAGATCCTTGTCAAACTGGACAGTGCTGAAATCTAACACATGGGTAGGATCATCGGGATACCTCCGAAGCATAGACACATGAAACACTGGATGCACAGCTAACAATCTAGGTGGCAAGGCAAGTCTATAAGCCACCTCTCCTATACGATCTAGAATCTCAAATGGGCCAATGAACCTAGGGCTAAGCTTGCCCTTCTTCCCAAATCTCATCACGCCCTTCATAGGCGATACATGAAGCAATAATCGCTCACCAACCCTGAAAGCTACATCTCGAACCTTGCGATCCGTATAACTCTTTTGCCGTGACTGAGCCGAACGAAGCCTTTCCTGAATGATCTTGACGTTATCCAACGCCTCCTGGACTAAATCTGTACCCAATAACCGATCCTCTCCCGGCTCAAACATCCCACTGGAAACCGACATCGCCTACCATACAATGCCTCATATGGAGCTATCTGAATGCTGGACCAGTAGCTGTTGTTGTAGGCAAACTCTGCTAAAGGCAAAAATTGGTCCCACGAGCCTCCAAAATTAATGACACAGGCTCGGAGCATATCCTCCAATATACAAATAGTCCTCTCGGACTGGCCGTCCGTTTGAGGATGGAATGATGTGCTCAACTGAACCTAGGTGCCTAACTCCTGCTGAACTGCTCCCAGAAGCGCGAGGTGAACTGCGTACCCCGGTCCGAAATGATAGATGCCGGCACCCCATTAAGGTAAACAATCTCCCGGATGTAGATCTCAGCTAACCTCTCCGATGAATAAGTGGCTGCAACAGGAATGAAATGTGTTGACTTGGTCAGCCTATCAACAATGACCCAAATAGCATCAAACTTCTTCCGAGTCATCGGAAGTCCAGTAACGAAATCCATGGTAATCCTCTCCCACTTCCACTCGGGAAGCTCAATCTTCTAAAATAACACACCAGGTCTCTGATGCTCATACTTGACCTGCTGAAAGTTCAAACACCGAGCCATATATGTAACAATATATTTCTTCATCCTACGCCACCAATAATGCTAACGCAAGTCTTGATACATCTTCGCGGCGCCCGGGTGAATAGAATACCGTGAACTATGGGCCTCCGCTAAGATCAACTATCGAATCCCATCGACATTGGGCACATAAACTCGCCCCTGCAATCTCAAAACACCATCATCATCTAAAGTCACCTTCGTGGCACCACCACGTTGTACCTTATCTCTCAGGACACACAAATGAGGATCATCAAACTGCCGATCACGAGCGACCATGCAAGTTAACACTCTGCTAGGCTCAGAGATGTCCAACCTCACAAGTCGATTGGCCAAAGCCTGAATATCAAAAGCAAGCGGTCTCTGGCTGACCGGAACATAAGCAAGACTACCCTTGTTGGCAGACTTCCTACTCAATGCATCGGCCACCACATTAGCTCTCCCCGGGTGGTACAAAATAGTAACATCATAATCTTTCAACAACTCCAACCACCTCCTCTGCCTCAAATTCAACTCCTTTTGCTTGAAAAAGTACTGAAGGCTCTTGTGATCCGTGTACACCTCCTACGTCACACCATATAAGTAATGCCTCCAAATCTTCAAAGCATGAACAATGGCTGCCAACTCTAGATCATGGACCAGATAATTCTTCTTATGGATCTTCAATTTCCTCGAAGAATAAGCAATGACTCTGCCATCCTGCATCAATACCGCACCAAGCCCAATATGGGAAGCATCACAATAAACTGTATAAGGCCCTGAACCTGTGGACAAAAACAATATCGGTGCTGTAGTCAGAGCTGTCTTGAGCTTCTGAAAGCTCTCCTCACACTCGTCTGACCACCTGAACTTGGCACTCTTCTGGGTCAATCTAGTCATCAGGGCTGCAATAGATGAAAACCCCTCCACGAAATAGAGGTAATAACCTGCTAACCCCAAGAAACTCCGAATCTCAATCGCTGAAGCCGGTCGAGGCCAATTCTTGACTGCCTCAATCTTCTTCGGGTCTACCTGAATACCCTCTACTGATACTATATGACCTAGAAATGCAACTGAACTCAACCAGAACTCGTACTTCGAGAACTTAGCATACAACTGACTATCCTTCAGAGTCTGAAGAACCACTCTGAGGTGTTGCTCGTGCTCCTCCCGGTTGCGGGAGTATACCAGAATATTATCAATAAAGACTATCATGAACAAGTCTAGATAAGGCCTGAACACTCGGTTCATCAACTCCATAAATGTTGCGGGGGCATTGGTCAACTCGAATGACATGACCAAAAACTCATAATGCCCATACCGAGTGCAAAATGTTGTCTTAGGGACATCAGACACCCTAATGCTCAGCTGATGGTAGCCAGATCTCAAGTCTATCTTTGAAAACACCTTCGCACCCTGAAGTTGGTCAAACAAATCATCAATCCTCGGCAGTGGATACTTGTTCTTTATCGTCACCTTGTTCAATTGCCGGTAGTCAATGCACATCGTCATCGATCCATCCTTTTTCTTCACAAATAACACTGGCGCACCCCAGGGAGAAATACTAGGCCTGATAAAACCCTTCTCTAGTAAATCATGCAACTGGTCCTCTAAGTCCTTCAACTCTAGCGGGGCCATGCGATACGGCGGAATAGAAATGGGTTGCGTGCCTGGGGCCAGATCAATACAGAAATCAATATCCCTGTCGGGCGGCATACCCGGTAGATCTGAAGGGAAAACCTCGGGAAACTCCCGAATAATAGGAACATAGTCAATAGAAGGGACCTCCGCGCTGGAAACATATGCCAAATAAGCTAAACACCCCTTCTCGACCATGCGTCGAGCCTTTAAATATGAAATAACACTACGGGTGGCATAACCTGGGGTCCCTCTCCACTCAAATCGGGGCAAATTTGGCAAAGCCAAGGTCACAGTCCTGGAGTGACAATCCAAGATAGCATGATACGTGGACAACCAATCCATCCCTAATATAAAATCGAAATCCACCATGTCTAGAAGCTATAAATCAACACGGGTCTCAAGACCCTCAAACACTACCACACAGGAATGATGAACTCGGTCGACCACTATAGAATCACCCAGTAGTGTAGATACATAAACAGGGATACCAAAAGCATCACTAGCATAGCCAAGTAGGGTGCAAAATAAGATGACACATATGAATACGTAGACCCAGGGTCAAATAGCACTGAAGCATCCCTATCACAGACCAGAATAGTACCTGTAATAACAGCATTTGAATACTCATCCTCTGGCCTGGCTGGCAAAGCATAACACCGGGGCTGGGCCCTACCTCCCTGAACCATGTCTCTAAGACGATCGGCTATTGGTTGACCTCTACCTCTGCCGGTCTGAGTTCCACCTCTACTCTCTACCTCTACTACTATGATCCCTACCCCTACCTCTAGCTGGCTGGGCGGGGTGTGGATCACCTGCTGCCTGAATCATAGGGCGAGGACCCTACTGCTGAGAGCTGCCCGAGGCTCGAGGGCAAAACCTGGCAATGTGAGCGGGGTCACCACAACCATAACAAGACCTCGGCTGCTGCGACTGCTGGACCTATCGAACTGAATGTCCTCCCCGGAAACTCTGAAGTGGAAGTGCACTGATGGGCTGCTGATCAGAATAATGCTGCTGAGAACCACCACCGCCTAGAGTACCATGAGAAACCTGGGGCGCTGACTGAAAGGGTCTCGGTGAATGACCTCTACCATAGGAATCCCTACCTCCAAATGAGGTACCACTGAACCTACCAGAATGACTAGGCCTCTTATCCGACATCTGACCACCTCCCCGTGCGAGGTCCATCTCAACCCTGTGAGCCGCATTGGCCGCCTCCTGAAAGGAAATCTCACTACCAGCTCCCATGGCCATCTGGAGATGGATCGGCTGAATCAATCCGTCGATAAATCTCCGAACCCTCTCTCGCTCTGTGGGGAGTATCATAATAGCATGGCATGCCAAGTTAATAAATTGAATCTCATACTGGGTAACTAACATGGAGCCCTGCTAGAGGCGCTCAAACTGCCTGCGAAGTGCCTCCCGCTGAGTGATTGGGAAAAACTTCTCCAGAAACAACTCCGCAAATTGATCCCATATCAATGCTGGAGACCCTGTTGGTCTAGATAGGCAATAATCCCTCCACCAAGTCTTGGTGGATCCTGCAAGCCGGAAGGTGGCAAAATCGACCCCATTGGTCTCCACTATACCCATAGTCCTAAGGATCTCATGACAGCTGAATAAGAAATCCTGTGGATCCTCTGATGAAGCACTGCTGAATGTGGTGGTGAAGAGCTTGGAGAACCGATCAAGTCTCCACAAAGCATCCGAAGACATAGCCGCTCCATCGCCAGCCTGGGCTGTAATACCAGGCTGAGCTACCACAGCTGGCTGAACCACTGGGACATGAGTCTAGGGAGCTACCTGCTCCGGAGTACGTGAAGCATGAGTCTGAACCCCTCCTCCAACCTAAGAAGTGGCTGGTGCTACTGACAGCAAACCCGTTCTAGTGACACTCTCCATAAAGCTTGCCAATCTGACTAGAGCATCCTGAAGATCTGGGGTGACCATGACCCCTCCTGGGACCTGAGCTGGGCCCACCGGAGCTGTTGGGGCTAGAACCTCCTCGTCATAATCAATGTGAGGCTTCTCCTATGGGACTGCTGCCCAGGGCTGAGCTCTGCCCCTGCCTCGACCTCTAGCACGGCCTCGGCCTCTGACCCTCACAGGAGCTGCTGCTGGGGCTCGGGCTGCTGCGCGGTAGAAGAGGAAGAACGTGTTCTCGCCATCTGCGAAAGAACAAAGTAGAAAGACAATCAGTATTTGAGAAAAAGAATCCCACGACAAGAAAGTACAAAAGTGAAACTTTTCCTAACCCCGTAGCCTCTGGGGGATAAATACAGACGTCTCCGTACCGATCCCTCAGACTCTACCAAGTTTGCCCATAAGTAGCGAGACATATGCAACCTAGAGCTCTGATATAAACTTGACATGACATAGATTTCCCACCATCGGGGGTCATGATGGCGCCTACTGTCGGAGCTAGGCAAGCCAAACATCTAAACAATTTTGGATAACAACACAACAATAATAAAATAACGAGCCTTTAAATAAATGTGGAAGTCTTTTAAAACATGAATAACTGAGAACCCAAAAATTCGAAAGTTTAATATTTCACTACCCAAGACTGGATTTGCTATCTCACGAACCTCTAAAGAGTGCTACAAACAAGTCCGAATAGAAAATACATAATGTTTGTCTCGGTACAATGAAAACAAACAGAAAATATAGAAAGGGACTTCGGCATGCGAACACCAGCTAGGCTACCTCATAAGTCCCTGGACTGAAGTCAGCTCCCGCTCAGTGCTACTGCTGTGATCCAAAAGCTGCTCCGGTACCGTGATCTGTGCAAAAAGCACAGAAGTGTAGCATCAGCACAACCGACCCCATGTGCTGGTAAGTGCTTGCCCTGACCACGGCGAAGTAGTGACGAGGCTAGACATGACTACCAAATCAACCTGTGTAGTTCAATATATATAAATATGCAATAACAGGAAAGAATACCGAAGCTAAACAGTTAAAAAGGAGGGAAGCATGCTATGGGGGAGTACAATCCGAATATAAAAGTCATCAACTTAAATAAGAAACAGGGAACAATAATAATTAACAAAAACTAGAAATCCAACAGTTGCACGGCATCAACCTTCGTGATTTTACTCTCATCCTCACCCAAAGCAATCAAATAAAATGCACGGCATCACCCTTCGTGCTTTTCCTCACATAACTCTCATTTCATGGCATGGAATGATCCTTCGTGCAATTACCGTCAAATCAGAACACAGAATGTCCCTTCGTGCATAAATAATCAAAACATGGCATGGAATGACCCTTCGTGCAAATATAATCAAACATGGCACGGAATTACCCTTCGTGCAATATAATTAACACATGGCACAGAATGACCCTTCGTGCAATATCACTCTCCCTCACCCAAACAGCAATCACAACCAAACGGGTGAGGGAAAAAACAATAATAAGAAATGTCCCAGCAAGGGAAAACACAATTCAACAGCTAAATCCTGGCAAGGGAGCAATAACAACAACTTTCACATCCCGCCAAGGGAGATAATCATTATACTCAAACCATCCCGGTATGGGATTAATAACATCTCTTTCCAATTCTTTCATTTCTTACTCGATAGTATTTTTATCGTTTGAGCCAACGCTCCAAAGAATTCATAATTCATAAGTTATCCTCAACTCTTCACATTATGTATAAAATTATTAATTAGCTTGGGAGAGTCCCAAAGTATACAAAAACAAGTACCAACAAAGATACACAGTCATGCTAGACATCGGTGTATAGATACTCGTCACCATGCCTATACACCGTACTCGATCATTTAGCAAATAACAATTAATAATACTCTAATCCTATTCCCTCAAGCCAAAGTTAGATCAAACACTTACCTCGAATGCTCCAAAAATTCACTCAAGCCTCTAGTATAGCTTTACCCCTCGAATTCACCACAAAACCGCTCGAATCTAGTCACAAATTACCTGAATGTATCAAAAAATTCTAATTGAATCAACTTGAATGCATGAAAATGAATTTCCCGAAGTTTTACTCAAAAATTACCAAAATGCCCCCGAGCCCACATGGTCAAAACCCGAGGTTCGAACCAAAACCCGGTTACCCATTCCCACACGAGTTCATATCTATGATTCGTTTTGAAATTGGACCTCAAATTGAGGTCCAAATCCCCAGTTTTAAGAAAACTTAGGTTCTACCCAAAATACCCATTTTCCCCCATGAAAAACCTTCATTTTAAGATGAAAACATGATAAAAGATGTTAAGGATTGAAGAAATTAAGTAAAAATCAACTTACAAATGGATTGGAGGAGGAAGGGTTCTTGAAAAATCGCCAATGGGTGTTTGGGTTTGAGAGATATGAAAAATGAGGCTTAAAAATCGTATAAGTATGAAAAGTTGCAGGTGCAGATATGCGAATTGCGAACTCAGCAGGCTTGGGAAATTTGAGATTCTAGTTCGCATTTGCAAATTCCTTTCAGCTACACAAGGTTCGCATTTGCGACCTTGCAAGTCGCATTTGCGACAGTCCAGATTTGGGAAATGCGAGCTAAACGATCGCATTTGCGATCATCATGCTGGAGGCCAGGTTTCGCATTTGCGAATATTGCATCGCATTTGCGATGACCACTAGCTCGCATTTGCGAGAATTTGAATCGCATTTGCGAAAATCACAGAAGCCTTATACCAGATTTTACCAAATTGAGAAATGCAATCCGATGCCTATCCAAAACTCACCCAAGCCCTCGGGGCTCCAAACCAAACCTGCACACAACCTCAAAAATATCCTATGGACTTACTCGTGCGATCAAATCGCCAAAATAACATCAACATCAATTAATCAAGTCTCAAAATCATCATTTTCATTTCAAACTTCATGAACTTCAAACTTTAGCTATTTAGGTCGGAAACACGTCAAATGACGTTCGATTTCGACCAAACTTTTCAGAAAGCGCTTAACACATATTTAAGACTTGTATCGGGCGTTGGAACGAAAATACGATCCCGATACCATCACTTTTTGATCAAATTCCATTTTTATTTTCCTCAAACATTTTCAGAAAAACAATTTCATGGAAAAAATCATTCCTCGGGCCTGGGACCTCGGAATTCGATTCCGGGCATACGCCCAAGTCCCATATTTTTCTACGGACCCTCCGGGACCGTCAAATCATGGGTCCGGGTCCGTTTACCAAAAATGTTGACCGAAGTCAACTTTAACCATATTAATATCAAAATTCATCATTTTTCACATAGAATTCGTATTTAAGCCTTCCGGCTGCATGCCCGGTCTACACACGTAAATCGAGGCAACTAAAAGTGAGGTTTTCAAGGCCTCGAAAGTGCAAAAAAAAAAGGGAAATCCGGTGATAACCCTTTGGGTTGTCATAGCAACCCAGTTCAAGCCTATTAAAACCATGAACATTCGACTTCCAAAACTAATGTCGATTCATAGCAAACTAACTCTGGTTGATCTTAAATTTTTTACACAAGTCATAAATGAAACAACGTATCTATTCCAACTTCTGGAATTAGAATCCGAGCCCGATATCAATAAAGTCAACTCCTGGTCAAACTTCTCAACCTTCAACTTTCTCACCTTCGCCAATACAAGTTGAAACGACCTATGGACCGCCAAATCAATATACGGACATGGTCCTAAGTCCAAAATTACCATACGGAGTTATCAAAACCGTCAAAATTCCATTCTGCAATCATCTACATGAAAGTCAAACTCTGGTCAACTCTTTCAACTTAAGCATCAACTTAAGGACTAAGTGTCCTATTTCACTCTGAATCTCACCCGAAATCAAAACCAGCCAACCGTCAAATCACATAACCAAAATATAATATAGAGGAGGCAATAAATAGGGGAACATGGCTAAAATACTCAAAACGACCGACCGGGTCGTTACGTCCTCCCTCTCTTAAGACAAATGTTCGCCTTCGAACGAGTATAGTGACATACCTGAAGTGGTAAAAAGGTGAGAATAATGGCTACATAAATCATGATCAATATCCCAAGTCACTTCCTCAACTGGTTGACCTTTTCACTGAACCTTTACTAAAGTAATGCTCTTGGACCTCAACTTTTGACCTACCTGTCCAAGATGGCCAATTGGGATGAGCTTAAATCTGACATATGAGACGAATTACCGTGATACTTTTGAAGCATAGAAAAATGGAATACCAGATGAACTGCAGCTAGACTAGGTGGTAAGGCAAGTTTGTCGGCTTCCTCACCAATCCTCTCAAGAATCTCAAAAGGTCTAACATACCTAGGGATCGACTTGCCTTTCATCCCAAACCTCATAACACCCTTCATGGGCAAAATCGGAGTAAGACCCGCTATCAATAATGAATGCAACATCACAAACCTTCCGATTTACATAACTCTTTTGTCTAGATTGGGCTATACGAAGTCGATCCTGGATAACCTTGACCTTCTCTAAGTCATCTCGAACCATATCAGTGCATAATAACTTAGCCTCTCCCAGCTCAAAACAACCAAATAGGGAACAACACCTTCTTATAAGGCCTCACAAGGAGCCATTTGTAAGGAGTTTGCCTGAACTCCATAACATAGGGAAGACACATATCTTTAAATATCTAAATGGTGTGCTCGCACAGTACGTCTGTCCGGGTGTGGAATGTTATACTTAACTCAATGCCTATGCCTAACTCACGCTGTACGTCTCTCTAGAAGCGCGATGTAAACTTCGTGCCCCTATCAAAGATGATGGATATTGGTATGCCATGAAGTCGGACAATCTCGCGAATATAGACCTGAGCTAGCAACTCTGAAGAATAGGTAGTCACCATCGAAATGAAATGAGCCGACTTGGTCAACCTATCTATAATCACCCATACAAAGTAAAATTTCTTCTGAGTCCGTGGGAGCCGAATAATGAAGTCCATGGTAACTCGCTCCCATTTCCACTCGGGAATCTCAAGTCTCTGAAGTAACCGACCTGGCCTTTGGTGCTTATACTTCACTTGCCGAAAATTTAGGCACCGAGCTACATACTCTATTATGTCTTTGTTCATCATCATCAACTAATAGTACCACCTCAAATCTTAGTACATCTTAGCGGCACTGAGATGAATAGAGTGCCAAGATATATGGGCCTCCTGAAGAATAAACTCACGCAAACCATCCACATTGGGCACACATAACTGGCCCTGTATCTACAACACACTGTTATTTCCAATATATACCTCCTTGGCATCGTCGTGATGTATCATGTCCTTAAGGACAAGCAAATAGGTGTCGTCACACAGACATTCTCTGATACAATCATATAAAAAAGATAGAGGAACCACGCAAGCTAGAACCCGATTAGGATCCAAAATATCCAATCTAACAAACTAGTTGGCCAAGGCCTGAACATCCAATGCTAATGGTCTCTTTTGATAATTATTCTCATGAACATTCAATTTTCTAAACACGTAGTCAATCAACCTACCATCTTGCATCAACACCATTTCAAGGCCAACACGCGATGCATCATATTCCATAGTGTAAGACCCCGAACACATAGGCAATACCAACACCGGGGATGTAGTCAAAGCAGTCTTGATCTTTTGAAATCTCTCCTCACACTCCTCATTCCACCCGAATGGAGCATCCTTTTAGGTCAATCTGGTCATAGGTGCAACAACATATGAGAAATTCTCTTTGAAACGAGGATATTACGGCACACCCAAGAAAACTCCTGATCTCAGTAGATGAAGACGGTCTTGGTCAACTTTGTACTGCTTCAATTTTCTTCAAATCTATCTTGATCCCCTGCCTCGACACCACATGACCCAAAAATGCCACCGAATCAAGACAAAATTCACACTTGGAAAATTTTGCATACAACTTCTTTTCTCTCAAGGTTTTGAGCACAATCTTCAATTGCTGGTCATGATCCTCCCGGCTGCGGCACTACACCAAGACGTCGTTAATAAACACAATGATGAATAAATCTAGATAGGGCATGAATACATTATTCATCAGGTGTATGAATGCTGCAAGGGTGTTGGTTAGCCTAAATGACATCACAAGGAACTCATAGTGACCATACCGAGTCCTGAAAGTAGTCTTCAGAATATCAGATCCCGAATCTTCAGCTTATGATACCATGACCACAAATCAGTCTTTGAGAACACTCTGGCACCCTGTAGCGGATCGAATAAGTCATCAATGCATGATAATGGATATATGTTCTTCATTGTAACCTTGTTCAACTGCCGATAGCCAATACACATGTGCATAGAACCTTCCTTTTTCTTCATAAACAGAGCCGGAGCACCCCAAAGTGACATACTAGGCCAAATAAAACCCTTATCATGCAACTTTTGCAACTGCTCCTTCAATTTCAATGTGGCCATACGATATAGTAGTATAGAAATGGGTTGAGTGTCCTGCAACAAGTCAATACCAAAATCGATATCCCTATCGAGCGACATGCCCAGAAGATCTGCCGAAAATATATCTAGATAGTCTCTCAGTACAAAAACTAAATCAATGGTAGGAGTATCAACACTGAAATCTCTTATAAAGGCCAGATATGCCTCACACCCTTTCCCAACCATCCTCTATGCCTTAAGGAAGCACACAAACTTGCTAGGAACATAATCCAAAGTACCCATCCACTCTAACCGCAGTAAACCTAGCATAGCTAATGTTACCGTCTTGGCGTGACAATCAAGAATAGCATGATAGGGCGGCAACCAATCCATGCCCAAAGTAACATCAAAGTCTACCATACCGAGCAACCGTAGAACAACTTTGGTCTCAAAACTACCAATAACAACAAAAAAAACCGATACACATGGTCAATGATAATAAATCTCCCACAGGCATGGACACAAAAATAAGAGAACTCAAAGAATCACGAAATATACCCAAATAAGGAGCAAAGTAAGATGATACATATGAATAATTGAAGCTTGGATCAAACAAGACTGATCCATCTTTATGACAAACTGAAACAATACATGTGGTAACTGCAATCACCTCGCCTCCCCTTTTAGGGCGACCCCTACCTGCCTGACCTCTACCCCTAGCTAGCTATGCAGATGGAGCGCCAACTAGAGCAGTAACCATGACCTAAGAAGTATGGGGACCTTGTGGAATATGTGAGCCTACGTAGTCGGTAGAGGTGTACCTCTCCTGTGTCTAGTCAGTCCCTCACCATATGTTGATTATCACCACACTCAAAGCAAGCTTTCAAAAAACATGGCTGCAGAAACTGGCTCTGGCCTGGTCGGCTGGACTGACGACTCAAAGCACCCTGGGTAGGAGGTACACTAGACAGTGACGGTGCATAATTGGTGACCTGAGGCCTGGGAGTAGCCTGAGTACCACTATAAGCTGGAAGTGCTGAATGAATTGGACGGCTCACATAAGATCTACCATGACGAGCTGCAACTGGACTACCAGAACTACTATATCCGCTAGAATCTCGAAACCTCTTGGCCTCCCTTTCCCAGCCATGCATACCTCCAATATCCATGCGATCTCTACCACTTGCTGATATGGAGTATCTGTATCCAACTCTCAAGCCATGCTAAATTTAAAACCATAGTTGAGCCCCTTGATAAATCGATGAACTCACTCTCTAACTGTGGAATCCAAGGCTGGTGCATGTCTGGACAACTCACTGAATCTGACAGCATACTTTAACACGGTCGTAATACCCTGGCGCAACTGCTCAAACTCCGCACTTCATGCTTCCCGAAGATGCTAGGGAACAAACTCCCTCAAGAACATCTATAAAATATGAGTCCATATGAGTGAAGTTGCCTCGGCTGGGATACTCTCCTCATAAGCCCGCCACAATTGATGCGCTGGTCCCGATAGTTATAAAGTAGTAAAAGCAACCCCACTCATCTCCACAATACCTATGGTGCGAAGAATATAGTGGTACTTTTCTAGAAAATCCTGTGCATCTGTCACACCTCAAATTCGAGGGACATGACTGACGCTCGACCGGGTAGCCCCAGTCAAGTGGACCTGGGTGCCTTTCCTAACCCACGTGTTACCCCGCATTTTTTATTACTTATTATCCAAATGAAATAACCATTTACAATTAAAACACCTATTTATATCAAAACATACACACGGTACATGATTCTTAGCGTGGTTTACATTTTACATAGCCCAACATACAAGATACATATCACATAAGTTCATGACCCACATTTTCTGTCTACGGAGCCTCTAAACATGAAAAAGGATGATACAGTACTCGCCGGTAACAAGGCTCCGGCTATACCTTATGCAAATATCAAAACAAGATCCCAAAACAAAAGTGGTATGAGCCACGCAGGGCCCCGAAAGGAAGGGGCTCACCAATTCAGCTGACGGGAAGTGATGAGGAGCTACGGTTGGTGGACTGGAGTACCTGCTATGGATCCACCTACAATCATAACACGAATGTAGCGCCCCCAGCAAAAGGGGCGTCAGTACACTTGAATTGTACTGGTATGTATGAACAAACTTTGCTCCAAGTAAAATCAAACCATAAACAAGTAGGTAACAGTAATAGAAACAACAATCAAATGCACAAGGAAGGAACAATCAAGCCAAACAAGTTTACAATCTCTCATGTTTCCCCTTCCACATTTCCATATCAATAATTTCACAATTTGCTCATATTTTTATTTCAATAGTGATTTCGATCACTTTCCACCCTTATTACCTCGGCCACCCTTATCACCACAACCCACACCTTATAACTTCGTGTTGCGGCACGCAACCCGATCCCACCGTACAGTTACAATTCACAAACAACACAACAACAATCAACAATTAACAAAGATCAACAACAACCCTTCTTATGAAGTAACAACAATAATTTACAAGTATTTCCATAACCATTAATACTATTTCCATCATATTCAACAACTCATAGGTGTTTTACTTCACAACGATAATTGCCCACAATAAGCCATAGATGTTGTTATCACAGTTATTCCAGTTGCATCATTTATGATTTTCTTCCATCATTTGTTCCTCATCTCTTACCACATAACACATTCCCAAACATACCAATCATACGAATTTCACAAATAATCCACATAGATATGATATACCAAACATTTGTACACCAAACAAGACGATTTTACAAAGGTCAAAGTTAGTCATACATACCTGGAGCCGAATTCCCTTTTAACTTCTATTTTCAATTCGCCAAATAGTCTAGAAACATCAATCTAGTACACAAGTTAATACACATGACTTAGAATTGTGGTTCACAATTGCTACTCAAACTTATTTAGGTTATTAGCCCTTCTTTTGCAAACCTCTATCTCTACCCAGTTTCCCCTTGCAAGGTTTTAGGTTTTAAGAAGGCATGCATGTACAATTTCAACTATTAATTTCAAGAATCAATGCATGAGACCCCCCCCCCCACTTTAAACTTGAAAATCAAGGAAAAAGGTTAGGAATTTTACCTACAAGAATAGGGATGAGGACAATTATTTTGAATTTTCCCGGTCGTGATAGTTTTGAAGAATCAAATTGATGAAGATTGCTTTCTCTCTCAAGAACCCTCCCTTCCCTCTCTCTTATTGCGTTCAGAAGATCATTAAAAATGAGGGGTTGGGGTGTTTTATAAAAAAGGGACCGCGATCGCAGAATCGAAATGCGGTCCGCAGATTGGACCGCAGAAGTGCCCTAAAACTCTGAGCGTTTCTGCTTGGGTATGCGACGAGAATGCGGTCCACATTCCTGTTTTGTGGTCGCATAATGCACCGCAGAACTAACCTTCACAAATCCTTGAGGAATTTATGCGATAATTATGCAGTCCGTATATTGATTATGCGATCGCATAGTAGACCGCATTTTCAACATCAATTTTGACTAACTCTCTGATTAACTCTGCGGCAGAAAATGCGGTTTGCATACCTGATCTGTGACCGCATTCTAGACCGCATAGTTACACTTTTTTGAAAAATTTTGATTCTTGATTTTGAAGTGGAAAATCAGTAAAAAGGGTCCAAACCGCGGTGAGCTTGCTTGCCGCGAAGAATTTTTACACATTCCTAACACATATACGGAACATGACACTACAAATTACTAGGCTTTGAGCACAAACTTTCACGGGGCCTTACAACATCCTCTGTAGCTAGGCTGTTGAAGGTAGGAGGATAGTACTTCTTGTACCTCTCGAGTCTACATTGCTCCTCCCTCAGATGTTGATGTCGTATTCTTTGGCTGAACTGGATAACCAACTACACTGATATAACTCCTGGTACTGGGTCAACATGGACCTACCGCTCTAAGGTGCTGGTCGGGGAGTCTGTGCTCCTCCCCCAGTTAGATATGTGGATCGTGTAGACCCCACATGGGTAGGAGTACCAAATATGCTCAAGATCTGTACTAGGTTCTCCTGAAGTGCAGGGGTGGAAATAGGTGCTTCAGGTGTCTTCCCCCCAACTGGAGCTACTGGTGGCTCCATTTTCGCAGCTCGGGTAGGTGTTCTGGCTGCACTACGTGCCCCTCCTTTGCCTCTGCCCTGGCCCCAGCCTCTGACGGCTAGCAGGGGATGCGGGTGTTTGATCGACAAATCCAGCGGTACGTGTCCTCACCATCTGTTATAGAATAGAAAGAAAAAGATTCAAAATTTTGAAGTCAAATAATTCGCACTATAAGGAATCAAAGAAGTGGAATTTTCCTAACAGTTCCAAAACCTCTCGAAGTAAGCATAGGCGTCTCTGTACCAATCTGCGAGACTCTACTAAACCTGCTTGTGACTCATAACACCTATAAATCTGGCTATGATACCAACTTAGCACGACCAGAATCTCGCTTCGTAGGATGTCGTGATGGCACCTAGTTTCTAAGACTAGGTAAGCCTAACATACATGAAGCGTTTAACGGAAATAATAATAAAATTTCCAATTCAAACCAATAAATATCAAAAAGGACTCCGAAATACAACTAAAAATAACACTCAAAATCTAGTGATACCGAGTCACAAGCTCTACATGAGTATACTGAGACATCCCTATATAACAGTATCTATAAAAAAAGGAGAATTAAATAGGAACTACATAGAGGGTGACTCCGAGGCTTGCGACCGCCTACATGTATACCATGAAGTATCCGATCCAAGATCACTCATGGGTGTCTAGTGATGATGCCCAAATTCACACCACTGCTTGGGATTATAAAGCAGTCAAAGCAATTATAATTACCCAATGTGAGTCAGGGTCGATTCCAAAGAGAGCTTATATTGGATTAAGTATATATCTAGACTAAGTGTATGACTCCCAAATGCACTTCACATGTTTGATTGTTTCTTTCTACTTCTAATATTTATGCTAAGGTTTATAAATGAAAAGCTAGAGAACGATATTTTTGGTGTTGTCATTTTTCAAATTTATAAAAGATCTAGGGTCGTGACTTCCACCCAGGTGGTTACCCAATGGATTTTGGGATTTATGGCAAGTTTGATTGGTCTGGGTGTAATATAGAAATCACACGCAATTACCCACTCGATACCTCTATTTACTTAGGTTTCGCCCAATTTGGCTTTCTCAAGTCGAAATGGGTAATTGACAACAAGTGATAGATGCTCAAGTCGAGTACAACTATCTCTAAATTCAGCCCTTTAATTGAGGCTATCAATTTCTTGAGTTCACTCCAATTCCTTGTCAGCCAAGTTTTCGTAGACTTAGTCTCTCTTTCTCAAGTAGAGACTATGTCAATTAGGCATGAATCAAAGTTTGCAATTATTAATTCTTAAATTCAAGCAAGAACTAGGCTAGATATCACTCACCCAATCACAAACAAGCCCTAAATTAAACACCCATTAGGTACCCACACTAGGGTTGGGTCACAACCCTAGTTAAGAAATTAACTACTCATAGAGAAAATTGAAGAAACTAAAGAAGAAAATAAGATAAAACTCATAATAGATGATAAAGGGAAGAAATCCAATGCTAAAATGATAAACTATTACAAAGTTACCCAAAGCTATAAAGGAAAAACGGCTATCTCTTTTTGGTGTTCAAAATTTAACCTAATTTTGACAAAAAAGACTATTTATACACATTTGAAATTGTCCGACAAAATTGCACATGCGGAGGTTCTACGGCCGCACAATTCTATGTGTGGTCGCACTTTGAAGCTGGCTTGACAGGATGGACTTTTGTGGCCGCACAATTCAAAGTTGTGGCTGCACTTCTTCAGATTCCACGGACCGCACATTTCTCAGTGCGGCCACACTCTTGAACTTGAGCTTGACATGAGAGACTTCTGCGAATCACATATTTTTTAGTGTGACCGCACTTTTGAATTCTATGGTCGCACAATAATAGTGCAGTCCGCACTTCTTCATGGATCCAGACTTTCATCTCTCTGAACCTCATCTTTTGCGGCCGCACAATAATTGTGCAGTCCGCACTTTGCAAAGGAAATCTGTCAGAGGTTCTTCATGGTTTGCGGCCGCATTCAATATTGTACAGTCTACACTTTGCTTCTTTTGCTTTGTTTTAGTCCTTGTCCAAAGTTACTCCTTCTCGAGCAGATTTTCATCTCTTTGACTCATATTCCAGCACTCCTACAAGAAAGCACATTTCATCAGTTTCGGCAATACCTTTAAGCAATTTTGAGCTAAAACGAAAGTAATAGAGTGGAAATAAATAATCAGAATCCTACTTATCAACTCCCCCAAACTTAGGCAATTACCACTTCCACAAGAAAAGATCTATTTCAGCTAGCCTAAGGTGAATCAAACACACATCAATTGTGACAAACAATTACCCATAACACTTATGAATTATCAATAATGCAATGATTTGACTTTTTAAGTATAATAGTTATAATGTGACACTAGACCATCAAGAGATGACTTTATTCATCAAGGAAGCTCGCTCTTTAATGTAGTTTATTGTGGATCATAAACTTTTTCTCCTCTACTCTTCGCTAGCACATCTCACTTAAGAATGCGACACTCAATTCAACGATTTGTGGGAAGTTCATTCATCTCTCTCAAAAGAATGTCTCAAGTACCGCTCTAAGTACCATATGCTTGCCCCTCATGTAAATCACCACTAATGTAAGCTAACTCGACTTGAAATCATGTAGGGATTTTTCAGGTTGTAATGAAGGCTTTTGGACTAAGGTAGTATTTGTTGGAATAGAATGGGTTCATCTTTCCTTAAGAACTCCATTTTTCTCTTTTTGGCTCATACTTTGTCGACTTTTTAAGTCATTTTCTTTTTCCTCGGGGAACTAGAGAGACTTAATGTCACTCTTTCTTGGTTATGATATTCATTTTCTCCTTCTTTGTTTTCTCCATACCTTTCATCCTTGTTTTTCTTTGAATCCCTTCAACTCTTACTTCTCTCACTTTCTTTTTGGCATTTTTTCTTTTCTTCTTTCTCTTTTTTTTGCCTTCCCTTTTCTTTATTTCTTTCCTCTCCTTTGTACCTTCATATCACTTTCAAACTCCTCATCCCTCCTCCAAACTTATATTTTAGCCAATTGTTTCTCAAGAATGTTAAGGGAAGCTCGGGTGTCAAGAGAGGGTCACTATAAAATGGATAAAGGCTTGTAATATGGTTATCAAATGAAAAAGGTCTTGGGCTCAAATGGGTTGACTAGGAATATCACATTGGTGGGCTATGGAAAATTTCAAATTGGATCAAGGAGAGCCTACGATCATTTCTCAAGCCAAGCCAAACTTAGAATTTCTCCTGGAAAAACATTCGGGGTAAGTTCTAGACTATTAGCATGGGTACTTGGACTTGCAACAACAATCTCACTTCTTACACAATTGGATTGTTAAAGAAGATAGAGTCGAGGACCCACAACAACCTTATTGAAGATTAAAAATCACTAATGGTTCAACTAAATCACTCGATGATTGCTCAAGTCAAAACAAGTGTCTAAAGGTCACTAATTAGAGCTATTTCTTGCCAAGAACTTGTTTTTAACCATAAGGTGGTAGTTAAATATGTTGGTACTAAGTGGAGCATTCTTGACCCTTATTATTCATTAATACTACTATTTTTAACCTAAACATAAAAAAAGGACTCAATCCCTTAAGAAGGCTGTCACGCCATCCATCCTTGGGAAGAGCCACAAGGTTCACACAAAATGCACCTTTAGAAAGAACTGTGGCATTAAGAAAACCAAAGGTTTATTGCTTACTTACATAAAGTGATGCCACCAAATCAGAAAGAAGCTATTAAAGTAAACAAATATACAAATTGAGGGGAATAGAATATATACATCAAAAGAGAGGGAAGAATATATATATTAGAAATAGGGAATCAAGATAAAAGAAAAAGAGTATTAAAGTTATTACTGGCCAATGTCATATCAAACTAATCAAAATAGACCACCCACCTAAATAAGAATATGCATTGTCCTCAATGCTTAACAAATATTAGAATAAGGAAGGGTAGAGAGTGAAGATAACTCCCTATGTGGTCTCAGTGTGCATGACATCATCAACACCCTCGGGATCGTCCAACTGAATCTCATCATCCTCTGGTCGGGGAAAAATGGAGTTGGTGAACATCTGAAGCATCTCCTCAACCGTGTGGGCTGCAAGGTCTGGCTCCTCATATTATCTAGCTACTCCCTCTGATGCCTCAGTTACTACTGGTGCTGCAGGTGATGACTCCATCACCAGATCAAGTGGTAAATCACTAGCGGATGCAATCTTGGGCACTTCTTTACTCAATCTATCCACTGATTTCTTTGAAACCTGAGATTTACGCATGTTCTTCACCTATTTTCCTAACTCCTCAATAACTCCCCCATGTGCCACCAGAGTATCCATAATGGTATGTTTATTTTCTAGAATCTTCTTCAATGTTTCCCCCATAGACGGAGGTACATGTGATGCTGATGGGGCAGAAGACTATGTTGCATCAACACTGGATATGTCAGGCAACTTTGAAGTAGCTATCTGCATCCAGTTGTTAAGACTCACCAATGTCTGGGATACTCGCAGCGCAGTTAGTGGATATGTGGATGAGGCAGGAATTGGAGCTGATGCAGATGGTCTAGAAGATAAAGGTGGTGGCATGTCAGCTGTCTCGGTGGAAGGACTGGCTTCTATGGAAGGCATAGGAGCTATAGAAGGCTCATTAGCTGAATCTGTAACCACTACCGTTGGCTCGTCAAACTGGCCACCGGTGAAAGTTTCCTTACCCTTGAACTTTGGGTTTCTCGGGACTTGCAAAGAATACCATGAGAAAGGCTTTTTGGCTTGCAACTTTGTATCAAAGCTCCTCGGCTCCACCTTTGCATCTGTAAAGTATTCTGTGAGGGTATTAGGATATGGATAGGAGCTTTCACCTTTTCAGACAACTAGTAACATGTTGGCCGACATGATGGCACCCACGTTGATTGGGTACCTGGCCATGATAGATGCCATACCAAAATTACTCGGGGGAGTGGGTGATTGTTCTCATTATGTCTCGGGTCTAACCGGCTACACACAAAAGTTTTCCACCCTTTTGCTTCAAAATTAAGGGTGGCCCTTGCAATAGAAACCCCCGCTGTGATCTACGGTGGTATTGGTCCAGGAGCTGCCAAGATCTGTGCCAGCCAAGGGAGAGTTGCATCACCATAGAAATCTTCTCCAAGTACTGGACTGGCTTTACCTCCTCAAACTTCAAGTTAGTATTCAGAGAGCTTGGATCGAATATGACCTTATAATTCCTAATTTGGTCACTTTGGTACCCTTCCTGATGTGTGCCACATTGGTGTAGAATTAACGTACCAAGTGCTCCTTGGCATCCACAACACTCTTGGTGAACCACATCCGCCCTTTGAGCTCCCTAAACTGCTTAATGACATTTGCATTGTATCTATCCAAGTCCTTTAATAAGAATTACCACTCATGTGTGAGTGATCTCTGGACCACAACTCTCTGAACCTTGTAAAGGCTGTGAAGCTTACAAATTTATCTTCCCATATCTCCTTCTTCTTCGACCTCCCTAGGTCGCCCACTCTAGTGTCACCTCCTCTACCATCATCAGGAACATCATCGTCAGCATCTACTACAACTGGTGTAGGGCAGTGTGTCTAGAGGAGGACTCTAAACCCTGGGTGTCGACATTTGAATCCTTAGAAGAACTTGTTGTGGTGGAGTGTTTGTCCCGGAGTTGGTATCTCCCAGGGAATTATGATGTTTGGGACTGGGCCTCAAGTTTCTCCTCCACTGAGTGTCCTTCAGAGGCTTCCCTAGACGGTACATATGAGCTTGATTATGAAGGCTATTTGGCCCTACCTTTCCCCGTTGTTTGCTTTTTGGTCAATGTTTTCTTCTGCACTTCCAAAGGTTGAGTACCTTTGCCTCAGCCTCAGGAGGGTTCACCTCTCCCTTTAGATGTATCACATCTACCTTGTGATTGAATCTTTGTTTGCAATACAAGGCACATAAGTCAGTCAGAGTTCAAAACAGTGTAAACAGTTGCATTGCAGTTGCAAGGAAATAGTCTATAAAAGAGACAATACAAACTGCATAATTTCAAAGTGTGGTCGCACATCCTGAAGTGCGGACCGCACAATTTCGAGTGCAGCCACACAATCAAAAGTTCAAAACACTGGTTCTCTGAAGTTCCAAAGTGCGGTCACACACATTTTTCTATGGCTGCACAATTTTTTCTACGGACCGCACAATTTTGAGTGCGGTCCATACTTTTCATGCAACATATTTGCCCTAATTTTAAGACCTGCGGACCGCTCAATTTTTTTCTGCGATCGCAAAATTTTAAATCACACGGCACTGAGTTTAGGTTTTTGGAATTTTTGCACAATTTAGACATGGTATTTGCAAATAAACATGATTAATGATCTACCCAGTCCTCAATGAACACATATGATATTACCCACATGATTTTAAGCACACATGACTAACATTTGACATTTTAAGCCTAAAGATAACTATACCACTGAAGAACAAAAACTAAGAGAAATTGAAAAATCCAACAATGTAATGAACATATCAGTGATGACGGATGCATGTAAGAATCTACACTGATGAAATGAATGAGGAGTGTGAACTAATTTGTCATGCATTGTGCTTGTTAAGTCTCAAGGACTTAGAGTGTGTAAAGTTGTGAATACTGCACTGAGGTTCTATTTATAGGTTGACCAAGTCAGTCAAAAGTTAATTTGAGTGCGGCTGCACAATTTTAAGTGCGGTCCACACTCTTTACCTGAACCTTGAGGAAGATTTACGGTCCGTGCAAAAGTAAGTGTGGCCGTAGAAATTTCTGCTGACCGCACAGTTTCAAGTGCGGCCGCAGAATGGCTATGTTTTTTGTCAGAAAAAGTTCAAAGAAGCTGCATTTTTGGGTCTCCAAATGTGCGGCCGCACAAAGAATTGTGCGGCCGCAGATTCCTCTTTGTTGTGGCATACAAAAATGTGCGGTCTGCACAGTTAATATAAGGTCCGCACTTTTTGCAGCACTTAGCCATTTTTCCTGGGCACAGTCCCTGCAAAGCACACTCATTCTTACATACACTTCAAAACCAGTTAGTACAAAACAAAATCTATCTAAAGAAGAAGAAAAAGACACATGGTTTACCTCCCAAGAAGTGCCTGATTTAATATCACAGCACGACATAAATTACCAACTTGAAATGGAGAACTGCCATGACGTGGCCATCATCAACTTTTTTGAGATAGTGTTTCACCCGGTGACCGTTGACTCTAAACAATTCACCATTCTTATTTTTCAAGTCCAATGCACCAAAGGGGGTTATATTCACAACCTCAAATGGTCCACTCATTTAGACTTCAACTTGCCCAGAAACATCCGCAATCGAGAGCTGAATAATAAAACAAGATGACCTTCTTTGAACTACTTGTTCCGAATGTACTTGTCATTGAGGTACTTCATCTTCTCCTTCTATAGATATGAGCGTGTATAGGCATGGTACCGGAACTCATCTAGCTCATCAATTGTGCCATCCTTAAGTTCGCAGCGACATCCCACTCAAGGTTCAACTTCTTCAATGCCCACATGGCCTTATGCTCAAGTTCCACCTAAAGGTTACAAGCTTTCCCGAACACCAACCGATATGGAGACATCCCAATAGGTGTTTTGTAAGCCATCTTATAAGCTCAAATGGCATCATCAAGCTTTTTTGACCAATTCATACGATTGGCATTCACTGTCTTTGACAAAATACTCTTGATCTCCCAGTTGGGGACTTTCACTTATCCGCTTGCTTGAAGATGATTGGGGGTCGAGACTTTGTGAGTGATACCATATTTTGTGAGTAAGGTATCAAAAGCCTTGTTGTAAAAATGCGAACCCCTTCACTTATGATAGATCTTGCAGTACCAAATGTTGTAAAGATGTTCTTCTTCAACAATTCCACCACACTCCTCGATTCATTGTTGGGAAAAGCAACGGCCTCCACCCATTTAGACACATAATCAACCGCGACTAGAATGTAGGTGTTCCTACAAGATCTAACAAACGGACCCATGAAATCAATACTCCACACATCGAAAATATCTATCTCCGAAATGGTAGTGAGAGGCATTTCATTTTTCTTTGAGATTCCACCGGCCCTTTGGCATTCATCACAATGACTGACAAGCTCAGTAGCATCCTTGCAGAGAGTAGGCCAATAGAATCCACAACTTAACATTTTTGCCGATGTTCTCGCTCCACCATGGTGACCACCATACGGTGAATAGTGGCAAGCCTCAAGAATTTTCACTTGTTCCTCCTTTAGTTCGCATCTTCGAATCGCACCATCTGCACAAATCCGGAAGAGGTCCGGTTAATCCCAATAGTGTTTATCCCCTAATAGAAAGTTTGTTGAATCATAGCCTCCGTCATGTTATTATTGGGGCACTCTTTAACCGTTGTTCAGTACCTCTCCCATATCTCATTCAAAGGATCGTTGGGTTCTTATTTGAAAGCTAAAATCTCATCCCTAAGAGTTTTTATATGCTCGGGAGAAAAGAACATGGAAATGAATTTCTCGACCAATTCATCACATGTATGGATAGAATGATTTAGCAACCTCTCTAACCAATCCAAGGCCTTACACTATAGAGAGAAAGGGAATAGCCTCAACCGTAAAGCATCCTCGGAAATGTTGGCTTGTTTACTCCCCCAGCAAGTGTCAACGCCTTTCAAGTGCTTGTATGCATTTTGATTTAGAGCCCCCATGAAGAATCCCGTTGTTCCAACAGTGTAAGCATGACATTTGTGATTTGAATGTTTCCCGCCCTAATGCGGGGTGGGACAATGGCACTTGCGTATCTTTTATTTGTCTATACCCGGTGTGTTGCCGCTCTTGGAGGAGGTGGTGGTGGAATCGGAACATTGTCTTGATGCAGCCGGCCTCGTCTATTTGCTTGAGGTTCAAGAGGAATCTCTTAAACTTGGTCATCATCCCCATCATCCCTCAATAGCATGATCCAAGAGGATCACTATTATTGAGAGCCATTGTATCACCTACAATAGTTTATCAAAAGGATTAGTAAACCAGAAGGAAAAGAAGACAAATCACACACAAAACCAAATATATATCTAATCGGTTTTTAGCTCCCCTGAAAACGGCGCCAAAAATTAATGTCACCCAAATCTACACCACTAATTGGGATTGTGAAGCGATCGATGCAATTATAATTATCCAACGTGAGTCGTCATCAATTCCACAAAGAGATTATATTGGATTAGGTATATATCTAGACTAAGTGTATGGCGTGCCCAAAATACACTTCCACATGTTTGATTGTTTCTTTCTACTTATAAGTTTTATTCTAAGGTTTGTAAATAAAAAGCTAGAGAACGATATTTTTGGTGTTGTTTTTCATGTTTATAAAATATCTAGGGTCGTGACTTCCGCCTAGCTAGTTACCTAACAGATTGTGGGCTTTAGGAAAAGTTTGATTGGTCGGGGTTTAATTTAGCAATCACACGCTTACTCACTCGATACCTCTTGGTAGTTAGAGTGATTTTGCCCAATTTGTCTTTCTCAAGTCCAAATGGATAATTCACAAAACACGTGAGAGATGCTCAAGTCGAGTCTTACTATCAAGATTCAACCCTTTAATTGGGTCTACCAATTTCTTGAGTTCACCCCTATTCCTTGTTAGCCAAGTTTTCCTAGACTTAGTCTCTCTTTCTCAGGTAGAGACTAAGTTAATTAGGCATGAATAAATATTTGTAACCATTAATTCTTAAATTCAAGCAAGAACTAGGATAAATATCACTCACCCAAACACAAACAAGGCCTAAATTAAACACCCATTAGGTACCCATACTAGGGTTGGGTCACAACCCTAGCTAAGAAATTAGCTACTCATATAGAAAATTGAAGAAACTAAAGAAGAAACTAAGATTAAACTCATAATAGATGACAAAGGGAAGAAAATCCCATGTTAAAATGATAAACTATTAGAAAGTTACCCAAAGCAGTAAAGCAAAAACAACTATCTATTTTCTGGTGTTCAAAACTTAACCTAATTTTGACAAAAAAGTCGATTTATACACAACTGATGTTATTGGAAAAAATTGCACCTGCGGAGGTTCTGCGACCATACAATTCTGTGTGCAGTCCGCACTTTGAAGCTGGCTTGACAGGATGGACTTCTGTGGCGGACCGCACATTTCTGAGTGCAGCCGCACCCTTGTCCAAAGTTACTCCTTCTAGAGCTTTTTTTTCATTTCTTTGACTCATATTCCAACACTCCTGCAAGATATCACATTTCATCAGTTTTCTGGGATAGCTTTAAGCAATTTTGAGGTAAAACAAAAGTAAAGGAGTGCAAATAAGTAGTTAAAATCCTTACTTATCACCGAGACTTGTATGAAGTGTATAGATCTGCATAAAATGATGTGCAGAAGCATGGTATAAGTATACCATAACAGTACCTAGTAAGTATCAAGCCTAACCCCGGTATAGTAGTGACGAGGTCAAGCCAAGACACCTATTGGAATAAATAAAGAAACTGAACAGGTACAGAATAATATAATAATGGAAATAACGGAAATAATACAATGAAGAAATATAACAAGAATAGCTACACTGAAATTTAAGAAAATTAAGACATCACAGAAGAAAACACATGATAAGAATGCCAAGGCACGATGCAAACAAAACACAAGTGATGTAAATGAAAGGTATCAACAAGAATCACTACCGAGGTACTGCCTCGTAGTTTTATTTCACAAATCAAATCACAAACTTTCCTTATACCACCGCGGGAGCGTTGCATTTTATTTTAAAAATTATTTTCCCGAAATAGCTACCCGTGTTTTAGCCTACCTTATCACACCGTGTGGCTCTAAGCAGTTCCTTACTATCAAGCTCACCTTATCTCACCGCATGCATATCAATCCCAGTCTTTATATCACCTCATGTGTATCAATATCAAAATATACCACAAATCGCACCTCAAGTGCTCAAACCACAACTTGGGAAAGACGCCAACAACAATATTGTTTTCACAATGAAGAGCCCAGGGCTCAACAACAATATGTACAAGTGTCTCAACAATAGAAATTGAAAGTGATATCTCAAAAAGAATGGTATTTCAACAATTTACGACTTTATCTCAATGTGAATCACGGCCTTTATAACTTCAACACCATAATTCAACAACAAGATACTCTAAGAAATAACAACCCGAAGTAAGGTAACTCAAGAATTGAATAATTAACAAGGAAATGAGAGATCAATAACTTTAACTAAGCATGTAAAGAAAAATAACAAGTAAGAGATGGGACAAGTATTTACAATATCAAGTACACCATGTAAGGATAGGTTAACGATACTGAAGATAACATATTATGAAAATTCAATTAAAAGCATGGAAAGAATCTACATAACTTTAACCGTTCAATCACCACATGTAGCTCGCGTACCCACTCATCACCTTGCATACACGACTTTCACGTGTCACAATTAATACAAAACAACATCAATCCTAAGGGGTAATTCCCCCCTCCCCCCTCCCCCC